>CAMPDV010001060.1:0-136029 GCA_946699065.1 Loxodes magnus
AAAAAAAATGGAAGATTATAAGGATAATAGATATGTGTTATCAAAGATAAGTAATCAGTTTAAAAGTAAGATGATAAGGAAAGGTAAACAAATTGAATAAAAGAGGTTTTTGAATTGTAAGAGTTTGTTAAAAGTAAGAATAAATATATTACTTTTATAAGTATGAGAAATGGTTTTTAAAAAAGTAAAGATGTGATAATAAAGGTAGAAAAGGAGTAATAATGAAGATAAAAGGGTGAAGTATATGAAATTTAGAAATGATAATAAAATATTTTTAAAATAGTGAAAAAGAATAAAAAAAAAATAAGATGAAAAAATAAAAAATAAAATTGAAAAATCGTAAAAAAGTTGGAAAAAAAATTTATGATGGAAAGAAAATAAATAAAGAAGAAAAAAAAATGGAAGATTATAAGGATAATAGATATGTGTTATCAAAGATAAGTAATCAGTTTAAAAGTAAGATGATAAGGAAAGGTAAACAAATTGAATAAAAGAGGTTTTTGTAAGAGTTTGTTAAAAGTAAGAATAAATATATTACTTTTATAAGTATGAGAAATGGTTTTTAAAAAAGTAAAGATGTGATAATAAAGGTAGAAAAGGAGTAATAATGAAGATAAAAGGGTGAAGTATATGAAATTTAGAAATGATAATAAAATATTTTTAAAATAGTGAAAAAGAATAAAAAAAAAATAAGATGAAAAAATAAAAAATAAAATTGAAAAATCGTAAAAAAGTTGGAAAAAAAATTTATGATGGAAAGAAAATAAATAAAGAAGAAAAAAAAATGGAAGATTATAAGGATAATAGATATGTGTTATCAAAGATAAGTAATCAGTTTAAAAGTAAGATGATAAGGAAAGGTAAACAAATTGAATAAAAGAGGTTTTTGAATTGTAAGAGTTTGTTAAAAGTAAGAATAAATATATTACTTTTATAAGTATGAGAAATGGTTTTTAAAAAAGTAAAGATGTGATAATAAAGGTAGAAAAGGAGTAATAATGAAGATAAAAGGGTGAAGTATATGAAATTTAGAAATGATAATAAAATATTTTTAAAATAGTGAAAAAGAATAAAAAAAAAATAAGATGAAAAAATAAAAAATAAAATTGAAAAATCGTAAAAAAGTTGGAAAAAAAATTTATGATGGAAAGAAAATAAATAAAGAAGAAAAAAAAATGGAAGATTATAAGGATAATAGATATGTGTTATCAAAGATAAGTAATCAGTTTAAAAGTAAGATGATAAGGAAAGGTAAACAAATTGAATAAAAGAGGTTTTTGAATTGTAAGAGTTTGTTAAAAGTAAGAATAAATATATTACTTTTATAAGTATGAGAAATGGTTTTTAAAAAAGTAAAGATGTGATAATAAAGGTAGAAAAGGAGTAATAATGAAGATAAAAGGGTGAAGTATATGAAATTTAGAAATGATAATAAAATATTTTTAAAATAGTGAAAAAGAATAAAAAAAAAATAAGATGAAAAAATAAAAAATAAAATTGAAAAATCGTAAAAAAGTTGGAAAAAAAATTTATGATGGAAAGAAAATAAATAAAGAAGAAAAAAAAATGGAAGATTATAAGGATAATAGATATGTGTTATCAAAGATAAGTAATCAGTTTAAAAGTAAGATGATAAGGAAAGGTAAACAAATTGAATAAAAGAGGTTTTTGAATTGTAAGAGTTTGTTAAAAGTAAGAATAAATATATTACTTTTATAAGTATGAGAAATGGTTTTTAAAAAAGTAAAGATGTGATAATAAAGGTAGAAAAGGAGTAATAATGAAGATAAAAGGGTGAAGTATATGAAATTTAGAAATGATAATAAAATATTTTTAAAATAGTGAAAAAGAATAAAAAAAAAATAAGATGAAAAAATAAAAAATAAAATTGAAAAATCGTAAAAAAGTTGGAAAAAAAATTTATGATGGAAAGAAAATAAATAAAGAAGAAAAAAAAATGGAAGATTATAAGGATAATAGATATGTGTTATCAAAGATAAGTAAGTATATGAAATTTAGAAATGATAATAAAATATTTTTAAAATAGTGAAAAAGAATAAAAAAAAAATAAGATGAAAAAATAAAAAATAAAATTGAAAAATCGTAAAAAAGTTGGAAAAAAAATTTATGATGGAAAGAAAATAAATAAAGAAGAAAAAAAAATGGAAGATGATTGATAGAAGATATGTGTTATCAAAGATAAGTCTTTACTTTCTGCTCAATATTACTCCTTTTCTACCTTAATAATCACATCTTTTCTATTTTCAAAAACCATTTCTCATTCTTATAAATGTAATATATTTTTTCTTCCTTTTAACTAACTAATACCATTCAAAATCCTCTTAATCTTATTCAATATTTTTATATTTCCTTATCATCTTAAATATTTTTAAACTGAAGATAAAATTTTTTATTAAGTTTTTTAAAGGCTATTTTTAATTTGCGAGGAAAAAATCATAAATTTATTTAAATTACTTATTTCTGGGATATTAATTAAAAGATTTCAGTATTTATAAAAAGATTCTAAACATTTTTTAATACAATAATTTTTTTGTAATTTTTTATTCAAAATTTAAAACATATTTTTTATTTTTTTCGATTTTTTTTGTCATCAGTTCACAAGATAAACGGTTGTCTATTTAGGCGCTTTAATAAAATTGACCAAATTTACATTAAAGATTGAATTCCCTAGTTTCTTAATTTAGCTATCATAAATCAAGACAAGTTGATATAATTTGTTCGAACTCTTTATTTTTATTTAAATATCTAATAAATAATATTTTATCAATTTAAATCAATCTCAACTAAAAATTATACTTATATTTTATAAAATTTCTTTTGCTCAAAGTATGTTGGAAAGTGAAAGCAGAAAAGATAAAGAAGATTTAGAAAACTTTAAGTTTTCCAAGATATCTTGAATAAAACTTGAGCTACTTTACGTTGATTTGAAATGGTTTCTTTTTTATTTTAATAAATAAACTCAAATTCAAAATCAAGATATTGTAAAATGTTGAATACTACACAAAAATACAAAATTTTTTGATTATTTAAGTATTTTAATTTTTTTTAAAAGATAAATAGCACAATTACATTTTAAATTTTTA
Organism: Loxodes magnus; assembly: GCA_946699065.1. Taxonomy (NCBI): domain Eukaryota; phylum Ciliophora; class Karyorelictea; order Loxodida; family Loxodidae; genus Loxodes; species Loxodes magnus. Next base: position 3,105 of record CAMPDV010001060.1, read on the forward strand.
TAATTAATTTTTAAAACTGAAAAATTATAAGTGTATTAAAGAACTTATTAATTTCAATTTTTGTAATTAATGTGAATAACTTGAATTTCCTGTCAATCTAAATTTCAAAAAGAAAAACTATAATATTTTACAGAAAAAATCTCTTAAAGATGTGAATAAATTTTGAAGATTTTATTACATTATATGAAAATAAAGATTTCTTTTCAGTTCTAGAAAATATAATCTAATTACAAATTTTTCTTACTTTTTTTCAAACTAATTTCATAAATATTCAAAGAAGAATAACTATTACTGCTTAATAAATAAAAGTTATTAGTTCTTGGGAAACAGTTTTTATGAAAATAAATAAAAGAATTTTACTTAATATTTGATCAAAAATAATAGAAAATTGCATGGAGTCATCGAAAAAACTTATTAATTTAATGAGGGATTACAGAAAATTTAGAATAGCTTTCCAACTTTATTATAAGTTTATAGATCTTAATCCTAGTAGTAAATAGTTTTTAAAGGATGAATTGCTTTTCATAAAGCTAGTTTCAAAAGAGATTCTAAGTTAAATATAAAACTTATTAGAAATTCTAAGTAACTAAATAAATTAACTGAGCAATTACGAAAAGAGTCATAACTATAATCTAAGGAATTTTGTCAAATCATTTACCTCCAAGACTAAATACAATTTGAAGAGTTTAACTTGAAATTTATCTCTAAAATCAGTGTTTATTCACAAATTGAAAACCTAGAAGCTGATTTAGTTTAAATTAAGAAAATACAAGGGGAATTTTACAAATTCCAAAGACATTAAAAGAAAAACTCCAATTGCTTATTTTATGACTTCTTTTCCTGAATTAAAATTAGAAGAGATGGATAAAAATATCAGAAGGATATAAAAAAGCAATTAATTTGAGATAAATCACTCTAAACTTTGCTTTTAGAATATAAAAAAAAGATTCTTAGTTTCTCTAAATAAATTAATACTCTTTAAAAAATAAATTCTCAAACCCCATTAAAAATAATATACTTATTCTAGCTTTTATTGAATAGTTTTACATTAGGAATTCTCTTGAATATCGCTTGCTCAATGTTGATGACTATTCCTTAATATTTTATAAATTTGAAAAAAATTAAAAGAAACAAAAAGTTTAACCTGAATTTTTCTATGTCTTTGAAAAATATAAAATCTGTCTTGACCTTTAAATTTTAGAAAAATCCTATACAGGACCAATTGAATGTACAACATTAAAAAACTTTATTTTTAATAGAAATTTTGAGAAACATAACAAAAGATATACTTTTATGAAAGCATCGAAATATAGTTTAATTCTAACTTTGCTTCTCCTATGTGTATTCAAAAAACAGATGTTTATGGATTCTAATAAGTGGAAGTATTATAAAAATAATACAGTCTATTTAATATAATTATCATTCATTTTAGATGATGAAGAAGATAAAACTCTTCTTCGAAACTAAATAAATAAGATTAAATAAATCAATAAAAATACTTTGGTAATCGCTGTTTAGCATGCTTAAAACTTTAGTTAGAAAGACATTTAGCTTAAATAGGAAGAAAGTATTTACTATTTATATATTTGCGAGTTAGAAAAATGGAAGAACAAGAAAAAGTTAGCTAGGAACATAAAATTTATGCAGTAGTTAGTATTAAGCCTGAAAACTATTAGCAGTATATAAAAGATTATAGTTAATACTTAACTTCGATGAACAATTTCATTCAAAATATTTAAGCTTCTTATTAATAAGGCTATGAAATTAGCTTTAATCTAATAGAAAGATTCATGGGATTAGTTTAGTATTCAATTTAAGATATTAGAAGATCTGAATTTCTTTCCTTGTAGTGTCATAATTAATAAGATTTGCAAAGTAGAATTTAAACTCTTTAACTAGATAGAAATGGACTAATTTGAAAAATAGATAAAGCAAATTAAGCCAAAGAACTATTAGAACCAACTAAAGGTTTAACAATAGTCTGAGATTGTTAAAATGTTTATGGGAGTCTTAAACTCTAAAAATTACATTGGAATCGCTCATATTATTTCTAAGCTACTAAAAAACCTACTAGATTAGCAACTTCAATCTTATTACTAAAATAGAACTTAATTGGTAGATAAATTAAGGAATTTGAAGTTAACTACCTAATAAAAATAAGAAATGCAATAATAGATAAAGGATTTAATATCATAACTCCAATAGAATGGATTTAGTCTGGAATTTGTAATAAGAGAATTGTATTATCTTGCACAAAACTAAATAAAAACTATTAAAATTAAGTAAACTTAGAGTAAGAATCTAAGTATTTCTATAATTAGTTAGCTAAGTTTATAGTTAATTAAGGGTTACCTTTAGAAATAAAAGATGGTAGCAACATATAATTTGTTTTCACATATTCAAGATAATTTTTTAAAGCTGAACAAGATTATGCACTTATAGGGAGTATTATTAGACTTTAGTCTTCAGGTAAATCTTTTTTGCTTAAATTAATGTTCAGAACATAATTTCAATCAGTTGCAGAATATGGAAGTACTGGAAGTTATGCATCTACTGAGAATTAAAAGTAGTTCTAAATATAAGCAAATTTCACTTCAAGATACAGAAAGACTTTTATCTTCAAAGGGAAGAGGTTATAATATTGATAGAATAATAAGTTTTATATAATAAGTCTATCTAACGCAGTTCATATAAGCAACCAAGGAGAAAAAATGGCTGAATTAATAAAGCTTGTAATAGATTTAATTCCTGCATTAAAAGAAAGCATAATCTAATTGCTAATCATCAATATTTTTACACACATGTAAATTACAAAAAATGAATAAGTTAAGGAGGAAAGTATTTAGAGATTTATGACAGCAATTGAAGAAATAAAGGAATTTGAAAATTAGTGAGAGTAAAAAAGCACTAAAATGAGTCTATTTTAAATTATAAAGAACATTGTTTTTATTTTATTCCGTTTGCTTTCGAAAGAGCTAGTGAGAAAAATTTACAGGTAAATAATCATCCATTTAATTTTTCTATATCGCTAGAGCCTTTTAAATAAAATATTTTATACCGGATTATAATCTTTGACGAAAAATAAGGAAATCACTTTACATTATCAGAATGATTTAAATTTGCTTCTAGTCATTGAGATTTCACCTTAGCCTTTAAAGGTATTACAGATACTTTTAGTCTAGAAAAGAAAATATAAAAACATAAACTTAATAAAAAGGAAAATAGTTACCTTGAGAGTATTTAGGGTCCAAACTAGAAAAGGGTAAAGAAAAAATTAGCTGATTAATCTAATAAGTGCTAAGTAAGAAAAAAAAACTAATTAGATAGAGAAAGAAGAATAATATAAGGAAATTAAATAGAAAACAAGTAAAAAGTTTAATAGGAACCGGCTTTTAATTTTAGCTAGGCTTAATACTTTTTGCATCTATAATAATTCTTTTTTATCATTAAGAGATATTAAAAGAATTTAACTTATTGAGAAGATTCAGAGCTGAAATTAGTAATTAACTTGGGTTGCTAATGAATAAATGCTAAAATTTGCTGATGAAAAGGTAAAAAGCATAGCAAATGGAAATCTTCTAGCCTTCATTGATAAATTGAGATAAGAAAAAAGTAAATATGGAGATAGGAGGCAGAATAAATGTTAGATTACCTTGAAATTAATTAATATAAGAACTTAAAATAATGCTTAAACTGAAACTATCTTTGAAGAAGTAATTGAATAAGTTCATAGTTTGTATTAAGTAGACTTAATTGAAAATAAGGGCGGAGGTACTGAGAAAATGAAATAAATACTTGAATTATAAAGAATAAGGAAATAGATATTTAATATAGTAATTCAAGTCTTTTGAGAAAGCTTTCTTTGTCTTGTAGGAAACTAAATTAAGTCTAATATAATGAATGTGCAGTGAATTTTATAAGCTTTATAAATAATACATTGAAGATAATACTTCAAATACTGTATAATAGACAATATAATACACTTAAGTTAATTGAATTAAGCTTATATAAGAAGGATTCTACTTTGATAGATTAATTAAGAGAATAAGGAATTTCTTTTATAAGAAGACAAGCAAACTAAACATATTTTAACATAAATCAACCATGATTATAAAGTGAATTAATTGAAGAATATACTTAAGGAACTGAGATTTTTGAAATTAAATGTGATAAGTTAATAAAAATCATAATAACATAGTACTATGCTTAAATTAAGTTAAACTAGCTTCATAAATATTAAGCATATAAAATGGTAGAAATATTGAGATAAAATAATAAATAGAAAATTAGTAAATGATGTATGCAATAATGCTAATAAGCATTTTCAAGGTAAAAGCTAAAGATAAAAATTTAATATTAATTCTAGTAAAAAATTAAATTTTTCTAATTTAACTATATTAAATGGATTATAGTAGACTATTCCAGTTCAATCTAATATGAAAAAGTTAGAAATTCATAAACAATAAGATTATATAAGTATAAGCTTTAGATAGGAAAATACCAAAGAGGAACAAGATTTTGCTAGTTATAAAGTAAAATATAGCTTTAGATGGTAGTTTTTAGATTATTAAATTAGAATGTCCAAATTTACTTCAAGTTTATTGAATCCTCTAATTAAGTTTTAATTAGCAGCTTAGGAGAAGAAAAAAGGAATAAGTATATTTATTTCCAAAATATTTTAAAATGGAAAAGCTTAATACATAGCATTTAAATTAGTGTTTTATAAAGTATTAAAACTGATGGACAGGTAAAACACAGAGAATATTGCTGAAAGGTGTGAGAAACTTAAAAATAGTGAAAGCTTGAATTATACCAACAATTTTGTTTAAATTACCTAATAAGTAACTAAAATATAGCTAAAAATATTAAGCTTTATAGTAAAATCTTAACTAAGAGTTAGAATCATTTAGCTTTTAAAATTAAGAATGAGAAATAGATTTGATTAACTAAATTGCTTAAACTTATACCATAATTTTGATTGAACAGGTAGAAATTATAAAGGAAAAGCTTCCTTTAATAAATCTGATTTAATGAGAATAAACGCTAAAAATATGTTTGTAGATATTTTAAGGATTCATTTTGAAAAACTTGATTCATATCTATCATAGCAGATTGTTCATAAATTATTTCAAGATATAAGTTAAAAATTTAAAGCAATTGCTAAATAAGAATTTATTAGTAGGATGAAATGAAAAGATCAAGACGTTTCTTAAATTGAAGGATTTTATTATAACCGAGTAATATACTTTAACAAAAAGAGATTAAATAAGAATCAAGTTAAGATTCTGAAAACATAATCATAGAAATTTCAGAAGAAGGTGTAGTTATATTCTATGTTAGACCTAAGAAATGTGCCTTTAATCATTTGAAAAAATATGGAAAGAAAATGAAGTTCCAATAGTTTGGGAAACATAAATTAAATTTAAGTAGGAAGTTATGAAAGAAGTATAAGTTCCTTAAACTTAATTTTAATAACTTAGATAAATTAGTTCGAAATAATGTTAAAGGAGCTCTAAGGATATTTTTCATTCAAGTAAAATATAAAATTAAAAGTTATCTATTTGGTATTAATAAATTGAGAAGAATAAATTGTAAACGCTTTGCCAAAAAGATAACTGCAATATAGTTTTAAAATTTTATTTGAGGAAAATGGTAAAAAGATAGCCAATAATCATTGATGAATTCCAAGTAGATTTAAACAAATAGTTTAGACTAGCTTTATCTACCGAAATTCCTGAAGCTTTAAAATATAATTAAAACACTTCTCAAATTATTGCTAATGAAATGCTAGGTAAATTAATAAATAATCTCCACTATTTCTTAACTCAAATTTGCTAAACTATCTAAGATAAAAGTTACGCAAGGTAAAACCATGAAAGTTTAAGTTATGAGAAATAGTTTAAGATAACCTCTAAGATTTAAAATTTTAAATAGCCGGTTGTGATGAGAATTGCCCACTTTGTAGAAAATATTGTGATGAGAGCATAAATAAAATGTATAATTAAGGTAAAAAAAGCATGATAGTATTAAAGGACACTAATTTTTAGCTATTGGTGGAAGCAAATATATGGATAATGGTTTTTCAATTAATTAAAGCAGCAATGTATTTATAGACAGTGACTAAGTTATTTAAAGTTTAATTTATGAAATGAATCTAATTTAAAGAAACAATTAGTAATTGGTAATTAGATATTCATGATAAATTATAAGTAAATCAAATAAGAGAAAGTTGTGGTGATATGGGATAGAATAGGTCATTAAATTTGTGAATATTGATAAATACAAAAAATATTCGTTTTTACTTGAGCATTAAGAGAAGTCCCATTAAAGGATTTTAAAATTTGCATTATATTTTACTATTAGATAAAATGGCTCTATGCTGGGTTCATAAATATAAATTTTAGGAACAAATTGCTGCAGTAAAGATATTCCTTGATACTACTTAAAATAGTCAAAATTTTTTTTAAATAAAAGTATAAGAAAGTTCATATCAACATAATTCCAAAATTACAATAATAAAACACGATCATAACGTTTAAAAAGTATTCATTGTCGAACCTCCTAATTCCAGATTAATAGAATAGCTTAGATTTTCAAGTGGTTGAACTGTTTTAACAAACCACTTTTAAAGCTATATTTAAATAGATTTATTACATTATCTAGTAAATTAAATTAGGCCGCAATTGACGGTAATTAAGTAATAATTAAAACAGATTAAAAATTAACATAGCAATATGATGTATTAACTTTATTTATTATTATTTACTATAGAAATCCCTCATAATTATTCATTATAAAGTCAATGATATTTTTCTGATATTCTTTTACATTTCAAATTTTAGATTTTGACTTTTAATAACCAACATTGAGTCTGTAAAATCATTAAATCATTAAAATAACTGTTCGCCTTCCGGCTTAATTCAAGTTTTAAATGTATAAAATCTCCTTTCCTGCATGTTCGTTCCTTGTGCTCTTTTTCCTGGACTTCTCTCTTTTTAATAGTCTGAGTTAAGAATTTGTTTTTTTTCCAGATTTTCCCATTTCCCGATGGGAAGAATTCCGTCGTTCGCCATTTCAGTTTCTAATAGTTAATATTACTCCAAATATTCATTCTTATTCTTTTCTATTGGGGACATTTTCGCCATAGATGTCAAGTGCTGTTGCAAATGTAACATCTTTTCCATGCTCTAGGAAATATCTTTTCTTGTTTCTCTATTTCCATTGGAATTCCTTAAGTAGGCTTCTACAGGTTTTCTTTTATTAATTTAAGTCTGGAATCTAATTTTACTCAGTTTTTCTCGTCTTGCTCTTGCATTACTCAAATATCATTCTCTAAATTTTAAATTGACTCAAAGACTCCGACTTTAGCTCTTCGGTCTACCATATGGACTTCGTCATCATCTTCATGGTTTATTAGATCCTGACTTATTGTAAACATTTCTTCCTTCTGGGAGTTTAATTCCTCTGAGTCTGTAAAATAGATCAAAATTTCATAATAATATGATATTACTAATTACTATTAATAAATTAGATTGAACTTTAATTAAATGGAGTTTCATGATCTAAGAGTTTGTTCCCGTTGTATGCTATAAATTACTTTCCTTTAAAGAAAGCATGGTTTCTATAACCTAAAAATTCATTTCGTTTATGCTATATGTCACGTAATCCTTCTACAAAATGGATAATACTCACTATAAACTGTTAGAAAAGATTTGGAATCTTAAAGGTGGCCTAAAAATTTTGTTTTTCATAATTAATCTCTCATATTTTCTTCAACGTAACTTTCAACTAAAAGTTAAACTAAAAACATTTGATAAATTTTAAAAAGACGATAAAAATTAGAGAAAAAATGGTCGAAACAAAGAAATTAAACTTTTTTATCACTATTTCAATTAAATTGTATAGCATATGTAAAGAATTAATGTTTTAAATTTTAAAGAATACCATTAAAACTTATTTTTTCTTTCTTTTTTTCCAAGTTTTAACTATTTTTGATAAATACATAAATCTAATCAAAGTTCTCTTATGATTCATTTATTTACTGTGGCCAATTTTTCAACTTTACTTATATACCTTTATCGATGGCTTCTGCCACAGACAAAGAGAAAATTCATTTTTAGTAATTTTTTATCTTTAGAAGAATCGTTTTTAGTTTTATTTCCTGATTACTTCCATTTTAGTTTTGTATTTAATTAAAATTTTAATATATTTAAAAATTACCCAATTTTATTTTATAATAACTTAATTTTTAACCTTTTTGAAATTTTTTAATTTTTTGCTAAGATTTAATTTTCATAAAATTATATAAATTGTAGAACGTAAATTAATGCTAAAAAGAGGGAAAAATTTCGAGAATGTAATTAGAAATTATTTTATCATTTTAATAAATTAAGATTAATTTTTTTAAGCAAATTAAATATAATAATTCACTTTCCTGTTTCTCTCTACGATATTACTTATATAATACTTTCCTTTCCTCAAGAAAGACTAGAAAGCATGAATTAAGAAAGTTATAATTTCGCCTCAAAGCTGAAAACTTCCTAACAGTGTTGGTGTTTAGTTTTAGCTGAACATCTCTGTTTACTCAAGGTCGAATTATCGAAGTCCACAATCAATTTCCAGCTGACCTCCATATTTTTTATAATTTTCATACATAATATATTACTTATCATTTACAATTTTAAATTCTCATTTTTTTTAATTTTCTCCACTGATACAAAATATATTACATCTAAAGCTAAATGCTTATACTGAATTCTCAGTGAAAATTGAAATAAAATTTTCTCAATATTTGTTATTTATTTAAAATTTTTTTGCAGCCGATTTCACACCTGCAGCTTGAAATAAGCTTTTAAGTTTGATCTCTCCTTCATTTGCTTTAATCTTTGTTGTCTTCTTCATATAGGTCTTGTTAAAATTAGCCTCAATGTATCTTGATTCCATTTTTTCCTGTAAATTCGTCCTTCTCAATTGCAGAATAACATTTCTTTTTATTTTTTCCCTCGATTCAGTATTTTTTCTTGAATTAATAAAATTTTTTGCACTACTTGTATAAGTGACCTAGTTAGCAACAGAAATAGCATTTCTAAATCTAGTCTGCCTCGTTATTCTTACGTATATATTTTTTTCCTATTTCTTCAGTCTCTATTTTGCAGTTTTAGTTAAGTTCCTTTTCAGTTTGCTCGATTTATTGTTGCGTTGCAATTTAATTTCCAGCTATGCATTTTAGCTTTATAACTACTGTATCAAAGATATGGTTAAGCTGTTCTGCTCTTATTAATATTTTCATAGAGTGTCGATCTCCCTCTTCTAATTAACCATTCTGAGATCAAATGCATCTTAAAGTCCGTATTAGATTTACTCCTTCAGCTTAATATTTTCCTTTCGGAGTTTCTTAACCTAGTCCTGGAGGTTCAGCACCACCTTAATGAGCTGTTTCATGCTCATCTTTCCAAAAGGATTGATTCCGTGACCTCCTGATGTAAGGTTGACTTAATCTATTTGCTCGGTTTCTCCTCCGAGGTAGGAGTTATTTCATCATGGGCCATTTTCTGCAGTTTTTAGTCTCCCGTAAGTTTTGCTGAGTTCTGTGCTCCTTCATTGGAGCCGGAAAGAATCCTTTTCTCAATTTTGATATTTTTTTTTTATTTTCTCTCAATATTTGTGCAATAAATAAGATAATTATTAAAAAATGAATATAGTAATGAAGGTAAAGATATTAAATTAGTTTACATATTATTAAGAATAATATTGCACGACAATAAATTAGAATAAAGTTGAGGACAAAGAAATATTTATAAATGATGGCAATAATAATTAAAAAGGGAAGAAAAACATTAATAGTGCACTTTGAGAATATAGAATATACGTAAAAGATATAGAAATAATGGAGTAAAATATACCAACATTACAGTATAGAAAGATATTATTTGATAATTATGTAGTAGGAACACCCAACTATCTGAGATGCAATAAAAACAGAAAAGAAGAAATATGCTAAATATTTAGAATAAGATCGAGATGTAATGGGAGCTAGGGTTGCTTAAAAGAAATCACCTAATTGTGACAAACAATGCACTTACTGCAATGATGCAAGAGAAAATGAAAGGAATATCATAGAAAAATGTGTAGGATTCAAAGAAGGAAGATAAATATGTATAAGAAATCTAAGAGCAATAGGAGAGAGAGATAAGGAATTGAACTATTTAATATAATATGAAGTACAGATAAATTCGAGAAATTTATTAGAACCTAAGAAGAGTTAAAAAAATTAAAGATGACTTGATATTAAAATATTATATCAAATGTATAATAATAATGAACTTAAAGTTAAAAAGTCTTGCAATACCTGGAATCTCAACCAGTTTCTTGCTGCCCTTTTTTTAACGTGGATGGATACCACGACCAAGTTTTTTACGTGGGAGGTAACCACTAAAAATCTTCCGAGTTTCCAGCAAATATTTTTCTTTTATAGACTCCGGCTTCAGTAATTCATAGCCTATTAAGAGTCTTTCACGTTCTTAATTGTTCTTTTAATTATATTTATTTTCAGCCACCGCAATTTTTCAATAAATGTCATCTTGACTTGCAATACCAACATTGTTTGGTTTATCTTTTCAAAGGTTTTTTCTAAAATACTTTTTTTCAAGCTGATTTATTCTTTTTATTAAATCTTATTCAATATTTTCATTTTTCTGTTTTTCTGCAACATCTTTTTAAATTAATTCCTTTTCAATGATCATGTCTTGATTTTGTTTAAGGTTCGTTTGAGACTATTAGTATAATTATTATTCCGTTACTAAATTATTCTGGATTAACTGACGTCTAATTATTAACAATTCATTATTTTGATCATCTATGAAGTTCATTAATTCTCTGATTTTTTCTCCTTGGTTGTAAATTATTTCTTGATACTCAGAAATTTTATTTTTCATTTAATCGAGATATAAAAAAAGTTCTGAATTCTCTCCAATCTTGCCTGGATTCTTCTGAGCTGCTCCTATCATAATTTTACCTTCTGATGAGGAGCTCGATTTCTCTTCTAGTTTTTGTTATTTAAGTAATTGTTTCGCCGCTTTCCTTTTTGCGCTTCTAGTTAAGTTTTTGGAAAGGCGAATAGATTGTTCCATTTTTTTTAATATCAAATATATACTAGAAAAAAGGAAAAAAGGAAAAAAGAAAAAAAAAATGCATAGAGAAGATAATTTAATGAAAAAAATAAATTGGAAAATACTATAGAGCAGAAAATTTTTTTTTTTATGAACTTATAAAACTTGGTTAAGAAGAAAATAATTAGAAACGAAAATTAACATGAAAAGTAAGAAAAAATAGAGGAAAATAGCAATAAAGATCTAATAAAGCGAAGATAGATAGAAGACAGAAGAACATGGATAATATAAAGAAAAAAGACGAAGATATATGTAATTAATAAGAGAAGAATTTCTATTATCTGAAGGTTTACTTGAAGAAACGGACATATTGAAATATGGAAAGAGCTGCTTAACAACTAGGTACACTCTCTATAATAAAATTTATTTATTATTTATTATTTAAGATTAATTTAATTAGTTAATAGTTTTCAAGCATAAAGGTTTGAAATTATTCTCACAAATGCAGTTATCAAAGATTCTACTTCTTGACATTATATCACTTTACCTCCTAATTCGTTTGCTATATGTTCAAGTATATCAAATTTTTCATTTCCAAATCCAATAGCATAAAATTTCAACTTTTCCATTAAACTTATATTCTATTTAATAAAATTAATTTCTTTTCCTGGATACTCAGCTTGACCATTTGACATTATACATAGTACATTTAAATCGAAATATTAAAAATGCTAATTTATTAAATCGTTTGCTTTCTAAAATGGTTTATTTAAATTAGTATCTCCTCCAGTAAATTTTATCAAATCTATTAAATTATTTTCTGGAACTTAGCAATTACAATAAATTTAAGCTTAATCGTTATATCCAATTATAGAAATTCTGGAAGTTATTTTGAGACGTTTATCTTCTTAGAATTTATTTAAAAAATTTCTAACTGCTTTCTTTAAATTATACCATGGAGTATTTTAACTATTTTCATCTTTAAAAAATTTAAGTCAGTAACCCAACATAGAACTACTAGTATCAAGCATTAGAATATAATGAACTTTAAGAAATCCTTCTAGTCTATTTTGATTAGCTTATAAAAATTTAATTTAAATGTTTTTTTTAATTGAATATCATTAACAAACCTTTTAACCAAGATAATTTCAAATTTTAATATTTTTCTCTATTACCAAATTTTATTTTTCTTTAATTAAAGCATCAAATTTTCAATTTTTCAATTATTATTTATATTAAATCCATTTCATAATATTTCCATCAATACTAATTTCATTATGATCTTCTATTTCATTGCAGCAAAGAGTAATAGCATTATTATTTCCAAATATTCTATTCCCTCCAAAAGCTTATATTTAATGACCGATTTGGCAAGCATGTATCCTATCAGGTAAAGACTAAGTTTAAGGATGATCAACATCACATTATCTTCTACAAAGTTTGCAAAATTCTAAGCAACCATTTAATTAAGTCTTAGAATCTTAAAGATGCTCTCCAATGATTTCTTCTACTTTAATACTATTTTTCATTTCAACTTATACTTTTTCAATTAATTTGTTAAGTTCTTTTAAAAAGTAAACCAAATCAGTTATTCTCTAGTTTTCATCAAGAGAAAGTATAATATTTACAACATTAGCTGAAAGTCTCATATCTTCTCTGATATCTGAAGATAAAGTATAATTTTAATCTAAAATAAATTAGATATTGTTAATTGTGATAACTTCTTTTTGCAGTCACTTATTTTATATAAATTTTATGAAATATTAATAAGCTGCCTATTAACTATATATTTCCAGCTGAATTTAATCAACTTAGTATTTTTACTTTACTTCACTTTCTTATTACTCTGTTTTGAAAGTTTTACTTGAAGAAGTAATCTTTGCCTCTTCAACAAGTTCCTAAAATTTTTAAAAATAATCAGTCAGAGATTTAATATTTTGCTAAATCATATCCTCATAATCTTGTTAAGTCTTTTAAATCATGGAATCTACTAATTCTTTTCATAGTTTATCAAGCATATTGTTAAAAAAATTCTTAGGATCTACATAAAATTCTACTGCATCATCTTCTTTAATTTTAAATAATTCGGTTTATTCAATTTGCTAATGAGCAAATTAAGTTTCTTAAGATATATTTTCTTAAGCTTTTTATAATAAGAAATCTTCTATTTTTTAAATGATTAGAGATTTTTAAAATTAGTTTTATTTGATAGATAACATTTTTTAATTAAAATCTTAAATACATTTTTCTTTATTTTCTCTTACTAATTCTTTTTTTAATTTCTGTACTATTTAATTTGCAAGAGAAGAATCTATTAGAGTATCGTTACAAGTAAGAAAAGCAATGAACTTTTCTTTTTGCAATTCCTTTTAATCATTTCAAATATATAAAGGAGCTAACTCTTTGATAAGTTCTAATTACTCCGCTAAAGCAGTTAAATATGTTTGAGCAACAAGATGTAAGAAACGAGTTCCCTTTTCCGAAATTTCTAAACAGAATGGCTGTACTTCATCATTAATGTTTTATATCAGTGATTTTATACTAATTGCTATGCTTTAAGTAAGTTTTTAAGTTATCTCAACAAATTAATTTTTATATTTATCTTTTTAATTTCCTTTTAATTTAGAAATTAAATCGGATATAGTTAAATTTTCTACGTTTTTACCAGTAATTAAATAAACTTATAAAATACTCATTTCTATATCTTTTATTACTTTATCCCAAATTATTTTTTCATGAAAGTACGTAAGAGTACTCTTGCATTCTTATTATTTCTCTTATAATGGTGATTTCTAAGGATCTTCAATGAATTTAAAGTATTTTTATTAGTTTTATTCTAATTATGATATGAAATGCTATTCGAATTCATAATTTATCCAATAATTTCTAAATAAACCTCCTTCATTTTAAACTTTTGTATTTGTAACTTTTTCTATATAATCTTAATATTAATAATTTCACATATATTACTTAAATTATATTTTTCTATTTGTATTATTTTAATCTACCTAATTAGTATTCCTTAAATCAAAATAATTATATTCTTTATTAATATTAAAATTAAGGCTAGTAAGATCATTTTAACAATTGAAATATTTATTAGTATTTTCATATATGTCATATACAAATAATGATATACTACTTATTATTTATTCATTAGGACTATCTTAAATAGAAGAATATTGTTTATAAGTTTTATTTTAACATTAAGATTATTCACTTAGCTATTAATTAATAATTTTTAATAAAACTTATTCTATATTTTCTAATTAAGTAGTTAAATTTTTGCTATCTAGATAAAAATATTAGCAATCTGTTTGAATATATTAAGGCAGTTTTAATAATGCATCATAACCTTTTTATTTTAATTTCTAATAGGTTCATCATTTGTCTAAGAAAGCCTCTTATAAAGTTTTTATCAACTTATGGAACTAAAATCTCGATTGTATAAATTTTATTCATTAAAATTATTACTATATATTCTGTTATCTAACAAAATTTTCAGAAAATCCTTAAAGATATTTTTTTTATTGGTTTTATCAAATAAAAACATTTTAAATTATAGGATAAATTTTATTTCCTGTAAAATAGAAGAAACTTCCACTCCAATTTGGTTTTTTTTGTTCTTTTTAAAAGAAATCAACTCCTTATTTTTTAAATTCTTAAAGAAATTCTTTTTCTTCCTAAATATTTTAAAATTAATTATCAATAATTTCAAGTTAATATTGATTATGTACTAACTAAAAAGTATCTTCATTAATAGTATCAGAGTTTCTTAACATTTAACTAATTTAACTTTGTATTTAATCCCATGCGTTTATGAATAACTACTTGGCTTCATTTTGTTCATAACTTTTTTTTTCTTGTAAAGCTTTTTTGATAAATGTTTATATTCTTAGATTACCTAACTATTAAGATTTTTAATCGGCATATTTTGCTATTTTTTCATTGGAATATGAATGTCATTGTTATTTTTAATGTTAAAACTATCGATTAAGAATATTTTTTTTACTTTCTCTTAAATTATAATTTATATTTTCGTTGCTGCAAATGTTTTCATACTCCTCCAAAATTTTTTGCTAAAGCTAGTGAAATTTATCGTCAATTGATTATTTAATTTGATAACTAATATTTTCTATTTTAATTTAAACATTTCCTTAATATACAGCTTGTTATAATTCATTTTAGATTATTATTTCCAAATCAAGTTTATGATCTTCAAACTTTTATTCTAAATGTTCTTAAACTAAATTTTTAATAGTTTCATTTAGTTTTAAGCTTTGTTTTTTTTCATCCAAAATAGTAAATTATGTTATTCCTGTAAATTTTTAAGTAAATGCTCAATGACTAGATGCAAACTCGAACCACTCATTTAAATTGTAATTACTTTTTTTTTCTGATTCATATTATTTAGCTCTCTATAATATCTTTTTTCTTAAATCCTCCAAATTTTTAGAAAATTCATTTGAAGGTTAATTAATTCTAAAACCCTCTTTACCCGATCTATCAAACGCAAAAGGAAGTGTAATTACATTTTCTTAAGTAATTTTAAACAATTTTTAATAATTTTTATTATCTTAAGTACTATTCTGGCTTAAGTTTAATTCAATTTCTTAAATAGCTTATTCTATTCCTTTTATACTTTTTTGCATTTCAGTTTCATTTATTTGAGCCTGCATATTCATAATAATGTAAATACTTGGCTATTAAATAATGTTTTATTTAAAGTTGAAATTGCATTTATTGCAAGTTTTATTAATTCAGACATCTACTTATTCATTTCACCTTTGTTGCATATAAGAACTACATGAGATACACACATTATATAAAATACTATTCTTCTATCAAATTACTCACCTCTCCCTTCAACTGATTAAATACCCTCTGTATCTAATAATAATATTTTGGACTATTTTAAACACAAACTATTATCAATTTAAACTTAAGAGGCATAAACTCCTTTAGTACATCTTCCAGCTGATGTCAGAAATTATGTGCCAAATAAATAATTAAGTAGAAGAGATTTTCCTGAAGATTGTGGACCTATAATACTTACTACTAATACTTAGTCCTAGCCTCATTAATGAATTTAATCATAAATACCTGTTATGAATTGTAAATTATTTCCATCAATAATTTCGAATGGTTATCCTAATTCTACTTATTGTTATACTAACTCGAAATAAGAATTCTTAGATAATTAGCCCTAATTTTAATTTTATACTTAACTATTGGCTTTAGAATATTATCCTAGGTAATATAATTCTCTAAATACATATTCTAAACTAATTTATTTCTAATCAATTTTATTATTTATTTTATCTATCTCTATTAAAATCTATCTTTTTTTCTCATTCTTTAAATCTTCTTATTCTAATTATTATTTATATTTAAATATTTCTTAATTTAGAGGTTATATTTACTATTCTAAGAATCCTTTCAATAGTTTAGATAATATTTGAGAAATCCCAATAAAGTTTTAAGACTTTATAATATCATTAAGAATTTTAATTGTTTCAGTTTATTATTATTATGACAGTTAATTTTTACATTCTTCTATTTTATTAAGAAATTACTCTCTCTATTATTAATTAATATCGTTTTTTTGTTAGATTTGAAGCTAACAATTACAAATATCTTCCATAATTCTATTGCATGGTCATAGTTAATTTTCACTTTATTCTTGAACGGTTTTTTATATTTGGTTTAAAAATTTTTAAGCCAATTCTAAACATTTACTTATATCTTCGTTAGTTGAAATGTTTTATATAACAAACTGATAGAATATTTGCATTGAATCCAATCTCATTTAGAAATTTCCAAAAAACTCCTTATAATTTTACGTTTTTTACATAATAGTTTCTTGAATTTTATCTTTTAAATTAATTTTACTTTACTCTTCAAGATTTTCATACAAGCAAATTTTATAATAATGCATATTATCTTCTTACTCTTAATAGTAGAAACTATTTTTAATATAGCTTTAGTTATGTTCTATTATTATAATTATGCTATCTTCTTTTATTTATTTTATGACTTTTATTTGCTCTTTAAGTAATTTTTAATCATTCTGATTGTTAAGGACGTGAATTATAAAAATATTGAAAATACGATAAAGTTTCTCCAATACTTCAATTTATTAAAATCCATGTGCATCAGCAACAGGAATTCCCATTGGCTAGACAAAGTTAAAATCAAATTATACTTCAATGCTTCCATAATTGGTTAATCTATTATTATGAATTTCAAAATCTCTATTTAGTAATGAATTAATGAGAGAAGTACATCCTTTAGGTCCTTTATTAGGATTACTTTGTAGCTTAAAAGTTAAAATTGATTAGTACTATTCAAAAATATAAAAGAGCTCAGGTCAAATTATTTCTTTCCTTTAGTCGTCTTAAAGGTCTATTTCGTAAGAAAATAGAGTAACAGGCATAAATTAAGCACAAGAAATGCACAGAAAAATTCTTAACTGTTCATTAGCATTTTTCATAAGAAATTAAAAAAGTTAAAGTTTTGTTAAAGGAGTTTAGCTTTTTTGCTTAGATAGAGTGGTTATTAACTAAGTAAAATTTTATTTCTTTTTAATATAATCATTAAGCAAAACTTAGAGTTAATCGCAGGGAAGTTCATTTTTATTTAAATATTCTTAAGATATTCATTATTCTATCTTTTGAATATCAAATGAAGTTAAAACACACATAAAATCTGCAATGCTCATATATTTTTCGATTTTAAGGATTTTTTAAATTTCTTTTAAGCTATCTAAATTTTATTATTTACAATTTTTAGGTTTTTCAACTTATGAAAAAATAGGATGCTTTATAATGAACACTTCAAAAAGTTCATCATATAAATTTTCATCTTCCATTTATATCTATTAGCAAATTTCTAAAAATTCTAATTTTATTAATTCCATTTAAGACTCTTCTAATTTGATAACTTATGGCTAAAGAATTTCGAAAATTTATTTAACTTAAGTTTTAATTTCAGTAGGAGTTTTTAAAATAAAGATTTATTCTTACCTTAGAAATTATTCAAATTACTAATCTATTTCTATTAGTTTTTTATAAAGTTCTATACCCGCTTCGTAATATTATTAGTTTTACATTATTGAAATAAGTTTTTGAGATGATTTATCATATTCTCTTTAATCAAATAAAACAAATACTTCTTCAAATGATTTTTCCTTCGAACCATATTCATCTTTAAGAATCATTACTTTCATTTTATTGCTGAATTCAGGTTTTTCTACAAATATTAACTAAGAAATTTCATTATAAAATATTTGATTTTTTTTTTTAATTATAACCAATTATTCTAAGACTTCATCGAAAATTTCTGATTAGAAAAATATGATTAATTCATCGAAATCTTCTTTACAGTTCGGTGGACATTTGTTTAAAAAGGCTGTCAGCTGTTTTTCTAAAGATACTTTTTTTTCTTCTTAATATAATGGTGGTTTGATATCTTAACAGTTTTAAAATAATAGCAAGTATAAATAAACACTAAGAATAAAGCTTTTTTAATTAATATCTTTTAATATTTCGTTACATTTGTTAAAATTACTCTTTTTTAATAAAATATCTAATAACCTTTTGTTTTTTTTGAATTCTTCATTTTTATCAAAGTAATTATATTAAGTGCAATAGTTTTCAAATAAACTTTTTTCTCTTTTTTGAATTAAATAAATTAAAACTTCTTCTTATTTGTATTTGTCTAAAGAGATAAATCATAAATGAAATTAATCCATGTTTTATAAAGTTAGATTCGTCTCATTTACTTATAATAATTCTTAATCAATATTTTATTAATTTTTAAATTGGGCATCACAAGCTTGAGGTTCATTTTGAATTATTTAAGATTAATTCGCTTCTAATGTTTCGATTTTTTAATTTTTTTTTTGATTATTTTATTCATTTTTTTCTTCTTCTTTGTTCATTTAACATGTCTACTTTTTTTCCAACTCTTTTTTTTATATAGATTAATTCTCAACAGAAAATGTATTTCTGGATTAATCCATTATATTTAAAAAAAATTTGAGATAATTTGCTAAGAATAGCAAATTATCCTATAAATAATAATGATTAAATAAATTTATTATTTAAAAATTAAAGTTTTATATATTAAATTTTAAATTTTAATGCACTAATGAATTCTTTGAAAAAAAATTTTCGACATAAAAAATTATAAAATTATCTAATATCCTCTAATTATTTTAACAATATTTAATTGTATATAAAATCTATTTATTGGTAAAATTATTCTTAAAATATTTTTAATGATGTTTAAATGATTAATTTCAATACAATTCTAAATTAATTATAGTCATTTAATTATAAACTTATTAAAGCAATAAATTTTTAATAAATTATTTAAAATATTTCTATTTTCTACTTTTTAGTTGATAAATTTTATTAACCAAATTTAAAGAATACAGTAAATGAAGTTTTTTAATATTTAACTAAAGTTTTAAACTTTATTTATTAGTACTCTTTAATTTAAAATAGCAAAAAATGAATTTGTAAATATATTAAACACTTTAATATTTTCAAATGCTATTAAAATAAAAAATTACCTAATTAAAAAATATTTTTAATAAATCCAATTTTTTTGAAAATAAGGTGAGTTTATTTAGTGATTAATTAAAAAAAGTATTTAGTTTAAGAATTAATTAAATTTAAACCTATAAATATAATGTTTATTTTAAACTAAACTGTGAAAAACGAATTTTAAATTAAAAGTTTAAAATTTAAACTTTCCAGCTTTAAGTGCATCAATCTAATTTTTTAATATTTTTATGCAAAATAAATGTTGAAAATATTTTGAAGCATAAAAAATGTTATTTAAAAGTTTAACCATATTTTTGATTAGAAAATATAAAGTTATATATTATAAATTAAGTTTTAGAAGACGAAAATTTAATTTTCTTTTTTATTTATACCATAGCTTAAAAAATCTTAATCAAAGGAATATAAAAATCTAAATATACTAAAAAAATTAATTAAAAATTTAAGTATTTAAATATGAAATATTTATTAAAATCTAGAATTATTTTTATTTAAAGAAAATCCTTGTAAAATTTTTATAATAAAAAAACCTGATTAAAATTTAAATTTTTTTTCTTCCTATAAAAGTAATATAAAAATAAAATTACATCTATTTCAAAAACTTTAAATCTAGAATAAAAAAGAACAATAAAAGAAAAATTTATTAGATTAATAAAAAATCCTCAAGATAAACTCTTTTTTTGCATTATAAACAGAAAACTTCAAAAAATTTAAGTGATAATTCAGTTTAGTATTTTATCATTTTGTAAATGTTGAATTGATAAATTCTGAAAGTTTTTTTATCATTTATGAATTTTTATAATGCAAAATCTTAGTGATATAAAAAACAAAATTTTTATTGCCCTGATTTATCAAAAAAGTTTTTTGACATTTAAATTATATTTTTTAATATACTAATATTAGCCACAAAATAATAGAATTTTATCAAGTTTTAATCAGTTATAAATATATAAGAGTTTAATATATTTAAAACTCATAATTTTTTATATTCCTTTATATTCAATCTAAACTAATTAAAAAAATTTATTTCCCTTAAATTTGAATTTATATTAAAAATTCAGAAAATTATTTATTTAAAAGTAAGTGGAAATTCTAGCATTTTACAATATTTCAGAAGAAAAAATTAAAATAGTTTGTAAATTTTATAGATGCATCAAATATTTCAAAATTATAACTTTTTATATAATATAATTTAAGTATAAAACTAATGGTCTAATCTTATTTTCAAAACATTTTTTTACATGAATTCGAATTTATATCCTAATTTTTTAATTTTATTTCAATTTTAATTTGAATAAATCATGATCACTATATTATCATTTTTATTAGTATAATTTTTGAAAGTAATTCATAATAATTTAGTTATTAAACTTTAATATTTGATTTAATTTTCAATCTTATATTTAAATTGAAATTTATAAGCACTAATTAGTCTTTTGAACTAAATAAAAATAAGTCTCGCTCATGAGTTATTATTAAAAATCTTCAAAATATTTAAGATTAATTATAAACTTTTTATGCAAACATTTTTGTACTAACTTCTTATAGAATTTTTCATTATTTTATCAGGTTTAAGTTTTGCTTGGTAAAGTAAAATTTATAAAAAAGCATTATTTCAAATTTATTTAATAGTTTTAAATCTTAACAACTATCTAATTTTTCATTAGAATTACTTTTAATTTTTAGATAAGTATTTTATAAATGCATTGCAAAAGGATTATTAAATCTAGAATTTACCAATTTAAATACTTTTTACCTTTAAATATTAAAAATAAACTAAAAGATATTCTGAAAGCACTTTCTAAAAATAAGTAATACTTTATAAAAAATACCAGCAGGTTTATCTAATAATGCTCAATTTATTTAATTAAAGCTTAATCTATTTGATTTATTTTCTACTAGTACATGTAATATTTATTTCTCTCTTTCTCTTAAATTTTAATTTTCTTCTTATTAATCAATAATTTATTAATTCTTATAATAGTAAAAGTAAATTAATAATAACTAATTGTAACTTGCTAGTCTATATTATATTATAGTCAATTTAAATAGAACAATTACTTAATTACTTTTATATTTAAGTTAATATATAAAAACTATTTACAATTGATATATCAAATGTACCTTTTTTATATTATACTTACTGTATAAAAGTCGTAAGGTAAAGTGATATATTTTAATAAAATCGGATAATTATTTATTTAAGACTGAAAATAAAGCAATTGGAATATCTTGCATAAGCATTTACTACTCATATAATTTTGCAATCATTGCTAAATATGTTTTTAACAGTCATTTAGAAAAAAGCAAGTCGAACAGTTTATCTTATCTCATAATCATTATAGTAGTAGTCAAATAAAAATAGGAATTTGCTAGAGATGTTAAAAGCGATTTATTATTACAAAATAAATATCATTCTATAAGATAAAAAATAAAGCAAGCAATACTAGAGCTATTTATTTAGATGAATAGAAACGATTATCTATACAATTAATCTTACTAAAGATATAAATTTTAACTATTTGTTTTTAAATATTACAATATCTCATAATCAGTGAAATCTTTAAATAGAAGCGAATTCATTTCTTTCAACTCTGATAAAGTCGCTGTTAGAAAAGAGTAATAAATTTAAATATTATAAAAACTGCAAAATAAATCTTAATATTTCAATTTACATTTATACTTGCAAATAAGTAATTTAGCGCAATGTAAAAACGAAATATTTTAGCCTTATAAACTTATTAAAAATATAAAGACGGTAATTTAAATTAAATACCATCATATTGCTTGTAAAAAGTAAACTTTATTAAGTTACCAGAAAAATTACCCTTAATCTAATTTTTTTTCCAAATTTACCAATCTTTTATTTAGCGATTTTTAATGAATAGTGGAGGATTTAATTTTTTAATATTATGATGAATCTAAAAATGCCTTATCATAAGGAGTTAAATTAAAAATAAGATAAAGTAATAAGATAGCATCTAATTTTTAAACTTTCTTTAGTGAAGCTTCTAATTAAAATTTTAAAAAGACTAATAAAGTAAGAATTCATTAATCTGTAAATAAAGAAGAGAAGTAAGCAAACAAAAGAAATGAATTCTTGAATAGTTTAACTAAAATAAAACGATTTTAAAACTTAAGATTGATTATATATAAACACGAGTATACTATTTAAAGGAGCTTAATCTTTGAATATAATTACTAAATAAAATAAACTTGTTTTAAACTATTCATTTTATATTCTAAACCTACTTTTTATTTAAGGAAATAAAGTAAACATTTTAGTTTAATAACCGAAATTTAAATCTTTAATAAATATTTTTTAATAAATGGAAGTTGAAAATTTACAATCTTTCATTTTCAAGACTTTTAGTAGCAATCAATAAACAGCTTAATAAATTCTTGACTTATTACAGAACTTTGGAGTCTTGAATATATAAGAACTAAATGAGGTGACTGATTAAGAAGCAGGGGATCTTGGAATTAAGCCCTTTTAGTGAAGAAAAATTAAAGAATCTTTGTAGAATGTACTAAAGCTATCTCATTAATAGCAAAATCAATTAAATAGTGAATAAAATTCCAGTTAGAAGCTATGCTAAGTTCATGAAAAGCAACTCTAATTTTACTGTCAAAATGATAGATAAAAAATTTGTACAGATTGCTCCAGTTCTGTACATAAAGATCACTAGTTTACAACTATCCAAGATGCTATAAATTAGTTGGTAAGCTAAATATAATAAGAAGAAACTTCTATCCTTTAGGAGTAAATTTAAAGAGATTAGAAGATTAAACAAATGTAGAAAAATCTAAATAAACAGTCTCACTAAATAAAAGAAATTTGTAATAAATCAATAAACAAATTTCAAAAGCAGTTAAGCAAAATATGCAAAGAATAATTAATAACTTAAATTTAAGAAATCGATTAGTTAAAGTAAATAAAAAGCTAAGAATTATCTAAAGTAAAAAATATCAGTTATCAATTTTACTAAAATGAAGAAATGAAAGTTGAAAACATTGAAACATTATAATCAAAACTATTAGAAGTATAGCAGTGAAAATAATAATTTGAAAAATCTGAATAAGATTTAAATACTGAATAGATGGAATCAGTTAATATCAGTCAAGTTTTAGAAATGCTATATAAAAAAGTATTTAAAGAACTTTCTTAAACAATAGTTATGAAATAAGAAGCTTTATTTAAAGAATAGAATGAAGAACTTTAAATACTTGGTAATGACTGGCTTAAAAATCTATAATGGAGTGATTAAATATGTCAAGCTATTTCTAATTAATTGAATAAAATAAACTAAAAAATATAATAGAACAAATAGAATCTAATTATACTATAAGTATAAAAGTAAGAATAAGATGATAGAATAAATATCTAAGAGGTTAGTATTATAGAAGATAAATCTTAGATTTTACATATAATAAATTAAAATAAACCTCAAGTTAATATATAAATTGATATGTAATAAAATAATCTAGAAATAGATCTTATTGAAGAAAGTTAAAATGATGAATAAAGTAAATAAAAAAATATTTAAAATACCAATTAAACTATAGAAGTTTAAGAAATAGTTTAATCTCAAATTTTTTAAAATGAAACTCAAACAAGTTAAAGAAAAAATGAAAATTAATAAAATATTGATTAAGAATTATTATAAGTAAATGAGACGAATCTAACTTTATAAAACATGGATTAATTTCATTTATGATTTATCTCTTTAGACAAATACAAATAAGAAGAAGTTTTAATTTATTTAATTCAAAAAAGAGAAAAAAGTTTATTTGAAAACTATTGCACTTAATATAATTACTTTGATAAAAATGAAGAATTCA
Organism: Loxodes magnus; assembly: GCA_946699065.1. Taxonomy (NCBI): domain Eukaryota; phylum Ciliophora; class Karyorelictea; order Loxodida; family Loxodidae; genus Loxodes; species Loxodes magnus. The sequence continues at coordinate 27,625 of CAMPDV010001060.1, forward strand.
AAAAAAACAAAAGGTTATTAGATATTTTATTAAAAAAGAGTAATTTTAACAAATGTAACGAAATATTAAAAGATATTAATTAAAAAAGCTTTATTCTTAGTGTTTATTTATACTTGCTATTATTTTAAAACTGTTAAGATATCAAACCACCATTATATTAAGAAGAAAAAAAAGTATCTTTAGAAAAACAGCTGGAGGCCTTTTTAAACAAATGTCCACCGAACTGTAAAGAAGATTTCGATGAATTAATCATATTTTTCTAATCAGAAATTTTCGATCAAGTCTTAGAATAATTGGTTATAATTAAAAAAAAAAATCAAATATTTTATAATGAAATTTCTTAGTTAATATTTGTAGAAAAACCTGAATTCAGCAATAAAATGAAAGTAATGATTCTTAAAGATGAATATGGTTCGAAGGAAAAATCATTTGAAGAAGTATTTGTTTTATTTGATTAAAGAGAATATGATAAATCATCTCAAAAACTTATTTCAATAATGTAAAACTAATAATATTACGAAGCGGGTATAGAACTTTATAAAAAACTAATAGAAATAGATTAGTAATTTGAATAATTTCTAAGGTAAGAATAAATCTTTATTTTAAAAACTCCTACTGAAATTAAAACTTAAGTTAAATAAATTTTCGAAATTCTTTAGCCATAAGTTATCAAATTAGAAGAGTCTTAAATGGAATTAATAAAATTAGAATTTTTAGAAATTTGCTAATAGATATAAATGGAAGATGAAAATTTATATGATGAACTTTTTGAAGTGTTCATTATAAAGCATCCTATTTTTTCATAAGTTGAAAAACCTAAAAATTGTAAATAATAAAATTTAGATAGCTTAAAAGAAATTTAAAAAATCCTTAAAATCGAAAAATATATGAGCATTGCAGATTTTATGTGTGTTTTAACTTCATTTGATATTCAAAAGATAGAATAACGAATATCTTAAGAATATTTAAATAAAAATGAACTTCCCTGCGATTAACTCTAAGTTTTGCTTAATGATTATATTAAAAAGAAATAAAATTTTACTAAGTTAATAACCACTCTATCTAAGCAAAAAAGCTAAACTCCTTTAACAAAACTTTAACTTTTTTAATTTCTTATGAAAAATGCTAATGAACAGTTAAGAATTTTTCTGTGCATTTCTTGTGCTTAATTTATGCCTGTTACTCTACTTTCTTACGAAATAGACCTTTAAGACGACTAAAGGAAAGAAATAATTTGATCTGAGCTCTTTTATATTTTTGAATAGTACTAATCCGTTTTAACTTTTAAGTTACAAAGTAATCCTAATAAAGGACCTAAAGGATGTACTTCTCTCATTAATTCATTACTAAACAGAGATTTTGAAATTCATAATAATAGATTAACCAATTATGGAAGCATTGAAGTATAATTTGATTTTAACTTTGTCTAGCCAATGGGAATTCCTGTTGCTGATGCTCATGGATTTTAATAAATTGAAGTATTGGAGAAACTTTATCGTCTTTTCAACATTTTTATAATTCACATCCTTAACAATCAAAATGATTAAAAATTACTTAAAGAGCAAATAAAAGTCATAAAATAAATAAAAGAAGATAGCATAATTATAATAATAGAACATAACTAAAGCTATATTAAAAATAGTTTCTACTATTAAGAGTAAGAAGATAATATGCATTATTATAAAATTTGCTTGTATGAAAATCTTGAAGAGTAAAGTAAAATTAATTTAAAAGATAAAATTCAAGAAACTATTATGTAAAAAACGTAAAATTATAAGGAGTTTTTTGGAAATTTCTAAATGAGATTGGATTCAATGAAAATGTTTCTTTAAATTTTTGCTTAAAAAGTATTAGAAGATTTGAATATCAGTAAATAGCTAGAATTAGTTTAGCAATTTTTAAACGAAATTTAGAAATTCAATCAAGAATAAAGTGAAAATATCCTGTTACCATGCAATAGAATTATGGAAGATATTTGTAGATTCCAGCTTCAAATCTATCAAGAAAACGATATTAATTAATAATAGAGAGAGTAATTTCTTTATAAAATGGAAAATTGTAAAAGTTAATTGTCATAATAATAATAAACTGAAATAGTTAAAATTCTTATAGAAATTATAGATTCTTAAAACTTCATTGGAATTTCCCAGATTATTTCTAAGCTATTAAAAGGATTCCAAGATTAGGAGCTTTTACCTTTATATTTAAAAGCAAGTAACTATAATTCAAATTTACAATAAGAAGAATTATCCAATGAGAAAAAATGCTAAATTTATATTGAAATAGAGAAATTAACTTAAAAAATAAATTAGAAATAAATAAGTTAAGAATATGTTTATAGAGAATTATACTATCTAGGATAATACTCTTAAGTAAAAATAGAACAAAAAAATAGAAATATAGGTTAAGAATCTTAAAATTCTTATTTTAAGTTAGTAAAACAATAAATTAAATATGGATAACCATTTGAAATTATAGATGGAAATAATTTACAGTTCATTTCAGGTATTTATGATAATTTATACTAAAATAATGAAGATTAAGTATTGGTAGTAAGTGTAATAGGTCCTTAATCCTCAGGAAAATCTCTTCTACTTAATTATCTATTTGGCACATAATTTCTGTCAGCAGCAGGAAGGTGCACTAAAGGAGTTTATGCCTCTTTAATTAAAATTTATAAAAGTTAAGAATCAAAATATTAGAAAATATTATTATTAGATACAGAGGGTATTTAAGCAGTTGAAGGAAGAGATGAATAGTTTGATAGAAGAATAGTATTTTATATAATGTGTGTCTCTCATGTAGTTCTTATATGCAACAAGGGTGAAGTTAATAAATAAATGTCTGAATTAATAAAACTTGCAATAAATGCAATTTCAACTTTAAAATAAAACATTATTTAATAGCCAAGTATTTACATTATTATGAATATGCAGGCTCAAATAAATGAAACTGAAATGCAAAAAAGTATAAAAGGAATAGAATAAGCTATTTAAGAAATTGAATTAAACTTAAGCCAGAATAGTACTTAAGATAATAAAAATTATTAAAAATTGTTTAAAATTACTTAAGAAAATGTAATTACACTTCCTTTTGCGTTTGATAGATCGGGTAAAGAGGGTTTTAGAATTAATTAACCTTCAAATGAATTTTCTAAAAATTTGGAGGATTTAAGAAAAAAGATATTATAGAGAGCTAAATAATATGAATCAGAAAAAAAAAGTAATTACAATTTAAATGAGTGGTTCGAGTTTGCATCTAGTCATTGAGCATTTACTTAAACATTTACAGGAATAACATAATTTACTAGTTTGGATGAAAAAAAAAAAAGCTTAAAACTAAATGAAACTATTAAAAATTTAGTTTAAGAACATTTAGAATAAAAGTTTGAAGATCATAAACTTGATTTGGAAATAATAATCTAAAATGAATTATAAAAAGCTGTATATTAAGGAAATGTTTAAATTAAAATAGAAAATATTAGTTATCAAATTAAATAATCAATTGACGATAAATTTCACTTGCTTTAGCAAAAAATTTTGGAGGAGTATGAAAACATTTGCAGCAACGAAAATATAAATTATAATTTAAGAGAAAGTAAAAAAAATATTCTTAATCGATAGTTTTAACATTAAAAATAACAATGACATTCATATTCCTATGAAAAAATAGCAAAATATGCCGATTAAAAATCTTAATAGTTAGGTAATCTAAGAATATAAACATTTATCTAAAAAGCTTTACAAGAAAAAAAAAGTTATGAACAAAATGAAGCCAAGTAGTTATTCATAAACGCATGGGATTAAATACAAAGTTAAATTAGTTAAATGTTAAGAAACTCTGATATTATTAATGAAGATACTTTTTAGTTAGTACATAATCAATATTAACTTGAAATTATTGATAATTAATTTTAAAATATTTAGGAAGAAAAAGAATTTCTTTAAGAATTTAAAAAATAAGGAGTTGATTTCTTTTAAAAAGAACTAAAAAAACCAAATTGGAGTGGAAGTTTCTTCTATTTTACAGGAAATAAAATTTATCCTATAATTTAAAATGTTTTTATTTGATAAAACCAATAAAAAAAATATCTTTAAGGATTTTCTGAAAATTTTGTTAGATAACAGAATATATAGTAATAATTTTAATGAATAAGATTTATACAATCGAGATTTTAGTTCCATAAGTTGATAAAAACTTTATAAGAGGCTTTCTTAAGCAAATGATGAACCTTATAGTCATAAAAATAACCAGATTATGATGCATTATACAAACTGCTATAATATATTCAAACAGATTGTTAATTTTTTTATCTAGATAGCACAAATTTAACTACTTAATTAGAAAATATAGAATAAGTTTTATTGAAAATTATTAATTAATAGCTAAGTGAATAATCTTAATGTTAAAATAAAACTTATAAACAATATTCTTCTATTTAAGATAGTCCTAATGAATAAATAATAAGTAGTATATCATTATTTGTATATGACATATATGAAAATACTAATAAATATTTCAATTGTTAAAATGATCTTACTAGCCTTTATTTTAATATTAACAAAGAATATAATTATTTTGATTTAAGGAATACTAATTAGGTAGATTAAAATAATACAAATAGAAAAATATAATTTAAGTAAAATAGGTGAAATTATTATTATTAAGATTATATAGAAAATTTTACAAATACAAAAGTTTAAAATGAAGGAGGTTTATTTAGAAATTATTGAATAAATTATGAATTCGAATAGCATTTCATATCATAATTAGAATAAAACTAATAAAAATACTTTAAATTCATTGAAGATCCTTAGAAATCACCATTATAAGAGAAATAATAAGAATGCAAGAGTACTCTTACGTACTTTTATGAAAAAATAATTTGGGATAAAGTAATAAAAGATATAGAAATGAGTATTTTATAAGTTTATTTAATTACTGGTAAAAACGTAGAAAATTTAACTATATCCGATTTAATTTCTAAATTAAAAGGAAATGAAAAAGATAAATATAAAAATTAATTTGTTCAGATAACTTAAAAACTTACTTAAAGCATAGCAATTAGTATAAAATCACTGATATAAAACATTAATGATGAAGTAAAGCCATTCTGTTTAGAAATTTCGGAAAAGGGAACTCGTTTCTTACATCTTGTTGCTCAAACATATTTAACTGCTTTAGCGGAGTAATTAGAACTTATCAAAGAGTTAGCTCCTTTATATATTTGAAATGATTAAAAGGAATTGCAAAAAGAAAAGTTCATTGCTTTTCTTACTTGTAACGATACTCTAATAGATTCTTCTCTTGCAAATTAAATAGTACAGAAATTAAAAAAAGAATTAGTAAGAGAAAATAAAGAAAAATGTATTTAAGATTTTAATTAAAAAATGTTATCTATCAAATAAAACTAATTTTAAAAATCTCTAGTCATTTAAAAAATAGAAGATTTCTTATTATAAAAAGCTTAAGAAAATATATCTTAAGAAACTTAATTTGCTCAATAGCAAATTGAATAAACCGAATTATTTAAAATTACAGAAGATGATGCAGTAGAATTTTATGTAGATCCTAAGAATTTTTTTAACAATATGCTTGATAAACTATGAAAAGAATTAGTAGATTCCATGATTTAAAAGACTTAACAAGATTATGAGGATATGATTTAGCAAAATATTAAATCTCTGACTGATTATTTTTAAAAATTTTAGGAACTTGTTGAAGAGGCAAAGATTACTGCTTCATGTGAAACTTTCAAAACAGAGTAATAAGAAAGTGAAGTAAAGTAAAAATACTAAGTTGATCAAATTCAGCTGGAAATATATAGTTAATAGGCAGCTTATTAATATTTCATAAAATTTATATAAAATAAGTGACTGCAAAAAGAAGTTATCACAATTAACAATATCTAATTTATTTTAGATTAAAATTATACTTTATCTTCAGATATTAGAGAAGATATGAGACTTTCAGCTAGTGTTGTAAATATTATACTTTCTCTTGATGAAAACTAGAGAATAACTGATTTGGTTTACTTTTTAAAAGAACTTAACAAATTAATTGAAAAAGTATAAGTTGAAATGAAAAATAGTATTAAAGTAGAAGAAATCATTGGAGAGCATCTTTAAGATTCTAAGACTTAATTAAATGGTTGCTTAGAATTTTGCAAACTTTGTAGAAGATAATGTGATGTTGATCATCCTTAAACTTAGTCTTTACCTGATAGGATACATGCTTGCCAAATCGGTCATTAAATATAAGCTTTTGGAGGGAATAGAATATTTGGAAATAATAATGCTATTACTCTTTGCTGCAATGAAATAGAAGATCATAATGAAATTAGTATTGATGGAAATATTATGAAATGGATTTAATATAAATAATAATTGAAAAATTGAAAATTTGATGCTTTAATTAAAGAAAAATAAAATTTGGTAATAGAGAAAAATATTAAAATTTGAAATTATCTTGGTTAAAAGGTTTGTTAATGATATTCAATTAAAAAAAACATTTAAATGAAATTTTTATAAGCTAATCAAAATAGACTAGAAGGATTTCTTAAAGTTCATTATATTCTAATGCTTGATACTAGTAGTTCTATGTTGGGTTACTGACTTAAAATTTTTAAAAATGAAAATAGTTAAAGTACTCTATGAAATGATTTAAAGAAAGCAGTTAGAAATTTTTTAAATAAATTCTAAGAAGATAAACGTCTCAAAATAACTTCCAGAATTTCTATAATTGGATATAGTGATAATGCGTAAATTTATTGTAATTGTGAAGTTCCAGAAAATAATTTAATAGATTTGATAAAATTTACCGGAGGAGATACTAATTTTAATGAACCATTTTAGAAAGCAAACGATTTAATAAATTAGCATTTTTAAGATTTCGATTTAAATGTACTTTGCATCATGACAGATGGCTATGCTGATTATCCATAAAAAGAAATTCAGATTATAAAATAGAATAAAAGTTTAATAGAGAAGTTGAAGTTTTTCGCTATTGGATATGGAAACAATAAATTTGATATACTTGAACGTATAGCAAACGAATTAGGAGGTAAAGTGATAAAATGTCAAGAAGTAGAATCTTTGATAACTGCATTCGTGCAAATAATCCCAAACCTTTATGCTTGAAAAATTCTTTTTTACAATATTCTTAAAGTTATAAAATATTTTACTTTAATAAATTTAAATTTTCTGTTATAATTCTATTTAATTTTATTATTATTTACGTTTTTACTATTTATATAAAAACTGATCTATAGTATTTAACTCAAAAAATGTTTAATTTAATTGATTATAATTTTTGATTGAATTTTATATAATTTTTTTATAAGTTTTACTTTATTTGTTCTTTAAATGCAATTTATTTAAACTTCAAATTTATATTTATTACGTGGGAAGATTGAATTTACTAAAATTGCCAGTTATTTTAGGCAATCAAATAAATTTAGTATTTTTTATCAAGAATTGAAACTATTATGATAAATATTTACATATTACTTTTTATCTTTGTTTTTACTGTAAGATTACTGTTTAGCGAATCTATTAATGTATTAGCATATATTTTATTCATCTTATTAAATGTTATAATATCAGATTAAAGTTATTAATTTATATTGCTTAATTCAAAACATTTAGAAATATTTTAATTAAAAGTAGAAATTTTTGTTTGACTATATTAATTATATAATAATATTTGAATGAATATATAAATTTAAAAGTTAAGAGAAAAATACTTTGAGCATTTATTTTAAGCAACTCTTCTAATTAGATTTAAAAATAGATTTATTAAATTGGTTTAATTAAAAGATTAATTTTAAGCAAAATTAATATTTTATAAGAACTTTTGATTTTATTTATTTTAGCTTACAAATTGATTATATTTCAATTTTATCTATCATAATAAATAGAAAAGGCACATACTATATTAGAAAAGGCTTTTTATCGCCTTCTAATAGTTTAAAAAATTTGAAAGTTAATTCTCGTGCATACGTCTACTTTTCAATCTACTTACCTCTCCTAAAGTCCTTGAAATTTTTATAGATGGAGTTAAGTAAGGAAAACATCCTCCAACTAAGTAATAAAGGGCTTAAACTAAAAGAATGAATAAAAACTTATCAAAAATATACTACAAGAACACAATCTTTCGAAGAAAATCGGATAAAGCAACAGAAATTTTCATGAATCAGGAGCTGCAGACCTTCAACTTTGGAATTGAGCAAGTAAATAATCCTAAGCTAGCACTAAAAGTCATAACTTCTTACAAAAGCACAACTTGCTTAACCAGAAGCTCACAAAAAACTGGAAAAAAAATCAACAGTTTGCCTCTAAATTTGAAAATTTTGAAAGTCAGATCGATGCACTTTTCAATACACTCAATGACCGAAGTCGTGTCTCATTTAAATTGAATGAATGCTTTAATAGTATGAAAGGCTTCAGTATCTTAAGAAAACAAGAAGCTAACAAAATAAGACTGGAATAGTGCAAATAGAAATTGAAGCAAAACAAGAATTACCTAAATTGAGAATAATTAAGCAGCGAAAGCGATGCTATTGATACAAATTCTCTTAATACCGTATTAAAATTTGTAAGAAATATATGAAGTGAAAATTGATTCAAGAAAAAGATATAATATTAAATGGTCATATTATATCATTAATATCGTAAGTGATACAGGGAAAGAATAATATTTAAAAGGAAGACAGAACTAAGCGTAGAAAAGCAAGATTACATGAGTTCCAGAAATTGCAAAATTTTTACTTAGCACAGGGAACATGAACTTTTTTCTTCCGAACGTGATTGAAATACCCCAAAAAATAATAAATAAAATTTATTCTATCTTATATCATTATCTTATCTTATCAAATAAATCTATCAAATATTGGATTAAATAAGTAAATTTTTGAATTATAAATATAATTTTGGTTTATTTGAATATTTTGAATTGCTTATCTTATAAAAAAGGTTTTTAACTAAATTATATATTTTTATTTATTTAAGTTTTATTGTAAAGCTAAATGAAATTTTTAAATTATAGGTTTTATTTTTAAGTATCGTAATTTAATTTTTTTATTTATTAAATAAGTTAAATAGTCATTGAGCTAATAGCTATTTTTTAAACACTATTTTTATATTAAATATGAAATTTTTTTCTTTTTCCTTAAATCAGAATCACTTTAAATAAAAATCAGCATAGAGCAAGATTTTTTTTAATTAAAAATTCCAAAAATATTTTATTGCATTTTACATAATTAGTTTTTAATCTTCTTTATCTTGATCAATAAGATTAAATTTAATTGAAAATTTAAGTATGTTTGTATATAAATGAAATTATGATAATTTAGCTTAAATTTATTTGAAATATCATACAAAAGTATTTATTACTTTAATTTCTTAGTAAGCCTGCGAAAATTCTCCAAAAATATGTTTTTCATCATTCTGAATTGGCTTTATTATTTATTAATTATATTAATTAAAATTAATTATTATTTTTTCATTTTTCTTTTATTTTTACTTAAGCAGAATTTATATAAATCCAACTTATAAATATTTATTTTATTTATGTGTTAACGGTATATGGTTTTGATATTATTTCCTCTAATCTACAATTTACATTTTTAGTATAACTAAATTTTTCAAATTATAACTTTATTACATTTTTAGGTTTAATTTAATAGTGAATAAGATAGCTTTTTATATAAATTAAAAATAGTTGAGCATTTTTTATTTGACGATATTTATTGACATAAATTATCAGTTTTTCTAATCTCTTTTGATTTATTTTCAATTTAGGAATAATTATTAAAGTTAAGTTTCAAAGAAATTCTTTCAAATGTTTATATTATATTAAGAAAATATTAAAATTCTTTTCAAATAATTTTAAACGCATTTTTATAGTTCTTCTTTTATTTCATCATGATTAACTGCTTTATCGTTTATAATCTCAGTTTAAATTATTAACTATAGTGAAAAGATAAATTTCTTATATTTTTGAGATTAATTCAGTTTCTATTTTTTAATTTAATTAATATATTTTATAAATTTTGTAACAATTTACAATTATCTATTCTTTGAAGCATAAAAGATTAAAATTAAACAAATTTCATAGTGTAAATATATTTCTTTTTATTTCGGCACTTTTTTAATTTTTTGAAAGAATATTTGAAATTTTTTCTTAATTTTTATTTATATCCTGAAGGTTAGTAATTTATTAACTGTTTCTTCTTGTTAATTCGTACTTCCTTGCAACGGTTTTAGTTCTTCAAACATCAATATATTATTTAGTGAGACTTTGAAATATTTTTTGTTACTTGTAGTTAAATGATTCTAATATATATTGCTTTACTAAAACTTTATCTTTTTGCGATAATTTTAATTAAAAAATTGTAAATATGACTTTTTGGATGAATTTATATAACCTGTTTCTTGTACTATAATAAGTAAGAAGATACTAGACACTTATCAATTATATGGAGAAGGTAGGATTAAGCTTCTTAGGTTCTAATTTGAGCCTAAATTCACTTTTAAAGTATTTTTTCAAAGAATGGAACTTTCAAAATATTTATTAGATTAACCCGATGAAGAACGGTAGATATTGAAAAAGTTACCAACTTAAAAATGATTTAATAATTATATGTGGAAAAGCAGAAATAAGAAAATAAATGAAGATCAAAGAACAAGTAATTTACGAGTGTAAAATCAAAAGAGCTTGCAAAATTTAAAACAATTTAAATAACTGATCCAAAATCGGCACCATTAGTCCTTATAAAAAAAATGAGAAAAGGATAAAAATTATTACCTGATTTTTAAATAAACTTAAGCATTGAAGTTCTATTAAAGGCGGAATCATATTGACTTTTATTAATATTATATAAATAAAAATATAGCTCCATAAAAGTAGTAACTTCCGCAAAAGCATCTAACAATTAACCAGACGTTTATAAACATTTTTTTAGCTACAATTAGACAATTAAAAGCTAGCAAGAGAATTTTAATGTCTAAAACAAATAGCTTAATATCTTATGCTAACCATTAGCAAAATGATAAATAGGAAAACCCTTAACCAAGAATATAACTAAAAGATTAATTTCTAAGTGATAGAAAGGTAAAATAATTTAATAAAATGGAATTTACGATAAAATTTTGACCAAAGGATCAATTAACTGGAGCATACGAAGATCATCAAATGATCGGATCCAGCGTCAAGAAAGAGTTTAGAATCTGTTCTTAAACTTCTCCTGTAAAAAAGAAAAGTCAGATGTTGATATTGCAAAAATATGGACATAAGGTAAATAAATGATAAAGGTTTTAAGGGAAAATAAATTTAACAATCAGAAAGAGGAATTTAAAACTTATTCAAAATTTATTGCTCACAAAGTGGAAGATGCTACAAGAAAAAAGATTCAAGCCATATAAAATCTACAAAAATTATGGATGTTCTGAGAATATTTGAGAAATGAAAGATAATAAGGAATTTTTTAGAAAAAATTTCAATATTTATATATATTAAATCTTACAATTTCTAATTTTATCTTTTTATTTTTTCTTTTATTTACCAAATGGACATTGACTTAGGAATAGATTCAATAATAATTGGAATATGATAAATTAGAATTTAATTTAAATAAATTTTCTGACATTTTTTAATTGCCAGAATGATTTCTTCCAATTATAGACATTAATTTTGAAATGTCCATCATTTAATCTCTCTTCCCGAATGTTTCTATTCAGCATCTTTTTATTCAGCTTTTTCTAGCTCAAAACAGTATAGTTTTCTATCAAATAAAATTTTGTGAAATAATTTTATTCGCAAATATGAAAGTTCTATTTTATTAGTTTGAAATTGGTTTATGCAAATTTTATTGTACAGTATTAGAAAATTTAAATAATAATTTTCAATCTTTTGCTTTAGTCTCTTTCTTATATCTAAATAGAAATTACAAATAAAAATATATTCAAAATTATGAATTATTCAAAAATACAAAAAGATAGTAACGATCCTTGAGAATTATGTAAAAAGCATAAGGTTTCAAATTTTTATTTAAATTAGCAAATAATTTTTTTCTTAGTTTTTTATTGAAATCTGACATTTAGAAAGTAAATGAAATAGTGCTGGATTCAAATGTAATAACTTCAATAATAGCTTCACTTGCAGAGGATGGGCAGATGATTTAATACCCCTTCCAAAATCTAAAAAGAACGTGTAAGCATTATTAGATGAAGCAAATAGAGTTTTTGATTGAACTTACCTTAAAAAAAATGCACTAAGTGTGAAGCAATTAAGTCTCTAAAAAAGCATAAAAGAAAAAAGGAAAACTTAAAATTGAAGAATGGAAATCATGATATTACATAAAAATAGCAAATCTTATATTTAAATTTAAATTTAATAAAAATGTCTATACTATATTATTTATAGTAATAAAAAAGTTTGAATTTTGGAGTTCTCTCTCAACTTTTCTACTCTTATATTAAATTTTATACTAACTCTTTTTTTTACAATTAATGTGTTGATTCAATTTCACTTTTTTAAATAGAATTTCTTTTTCAAACATATCTTTTAACTCAATGGTTTCTATTCTTCTTCTGAGCGGTTTTTTATGAAAAAATTGATTCCAAGGTCAATTTTCTTGAGCTAATGAATACTTGTAAAGTTCTCATTTAAATATTTTTGGTTATAGGTTAAGAACTTTAATAAATCATAATTTTTTAAGTCTTTAAATTCTTCAATTAACTCTTTCAAGAACTCACATGTTGGAATATGTTTAAAAGTTCAAGATCTCCTCAAGAACATGTTTCAGAGCTATAAATGTTAAAATACCTTTACAGCAAATCATATTAGAAGTTATAGAGAAATGTTCTAAGCTTATAAATCGATACAATTTCTCTTACCATATGTTTGTAAAGATTAGAGTAAGTGTAAATTGGGAATTATGAGGTGTTATTGTCAATTTCATCTACATATAAACATTCTGTAGGCATTAGTTCATTCTTTCTTATTAAATCTTAATAAAATATTTCTCTTGTTTTATTTTAAATTAATCGTAGGAATTCTTTCCTTTCTTTAACATCCAAATAATCAATTTAAAATATGTCATCTTGACATTTTAAAGACTTTGTGTAGAATGTTCATGACCCTAAAACAGAATATGGTGGTGAACGAGTACATTGATCTATCTAAAATGTAGATACTGAAATAAATTTGATAAAAGCATGAAATTGATAGCAAGAAAAGCCTTTTAGGCACCTGGAAATAATTTAAATGAGTCTTACTATATAGATCTTAACTGAATGCCATTTAGGCATATTATGACTCTGAGATTTTTTAAAACTTTTTTACAAAATACGATAAGAAAGTACAAATTTTCCCTGATCAATAATAGGATCCCTTTTTAAAAACAATTGATTAGAAGGATACTATCATAGAAATTAAGAAGCAAGACTATTTGAATATTATGAAATAGATATTAATAGATAGGAATATAATAGTAGTATAAATATTTTTACAAAATATACTAAAAGTAAGATTCAGCATAAATTTTAAGAGATAATTACTTAAAGATTAAAAAGATAACCCATAACAAATTTATTTATAGAATAATAAGAATAATTTCCGTAAATTACCCATCCAAAATTAAATAAATTTTATCAAAAAGATGTAATTAGTATATAAAAATTCAGAATCTAAAGCTACAAATTTCGTAAGGACCTTTAAGACAGACATTATTTAATTGATAATCCCCATTGTATCTGTGGAAAATTTGATTTATTTGAGCATATTCTGGATTGCGATTGTTCGAATTGAAAAAAGATAAATGATAAGAAAGGTTTAGACTAAGTGTAAAGAAGGGAAAGAGCAAGAAAAGAATGAAGAGAATGCTAAAATGGAGAAGAAAAAGAAGAGCAAGAAGAGTAAGATGAGCAAAGTGGAAGATTAGAAGGAATAAATTTTTGAAGAAGAAGACCTGGCTGAGGACGATGAAGATGAAAGTGTCTGAGCTTAAAAGTTTTTAAATAACATTATAATATCTTTAATTGAAGGAATCTATTCCAGCAATGAGAAGATATCCTAATATTCTTTTAGTTAAATATAAATTTAATGTTAATAACTTTATAAATGTATTTTAAAATAAGTTTTTTCAGGCATAAAGGTTCGGAATTATTTTCACAAATGCAGAAATCAAAGTATCTACTTCTTCACATCTTTTCATTTTACCTCCTAATTCTGTAGCCATTCGCTAAAGCTCACTAAATTTTCCTTTTCCATATCCTATTGCATAAAAAGTCAACTTCTCTAGTATTTTTTCATTCTATTTAATAAATTCTAATTTCTTTTTTGGGATATAAAGCCTATCCATCTGACATCATACAAAGTACATTTAAATCAAATATTTGTTAAATGTTAATTGATAATTTCGATTGCTTTCTAAAATGGTAAGTTAAAGTTAGTATTTCCATTGATAAACTTTATCTTTTCAATAATTTGCTATCTGGTGGCTTACAATTACAAAAGATCTCTACCTTATCGCTATACCCAATAATAGAAATTTTTGAATTTTTTTTAAGTCGATTATCTCTTTATAATTGATTTATAAGTTTTCTACAGCTTTTTTCAAATTATATCATGGAGTATTTTCACTATTTTCATGTTGTCCATAGTCTCGTCAATGCAAAACCCAACATAGAACTACTTGAATCAAGCATTAGAATATAGTGAACTCTATAAAATCCTTCTAATTGATCTTTATTTGCTTTAAAAAGTTTATTTAAATTTTCTTTTTGCTTTAATATCATTAGCAAACCTTTTAACCAAGATAATTTCAAATTATAATATTTTTCTCTATTATTTTATTTGCTTTTTCTTTATCTTTAGTTTCAAAATTTCAATTTTTAAATTATTATTTAAAGTTGATTCATTTCATAATTTGTCCATTGTAATTTATTTCATTTGAGTCTGCTAGTTCATTGCAGCAAAGAGTTATCGCATTATTATTTCCAAGCATCCTATTCCCTCCAAATGCTTATATTTAATGACCATTTTAACAAGCATGTATCCTATTATGCAAAGGTTCATTTTAAAGATGATCTACATCACATTACCTTCTACATAGCTAGCAATATTCAATGCAACCAGTTAATTAATTTTTTAAATCTTATAAATGTTCTCCTATAATTTCTTCAATTTAAATACTATTTTTCATTTCATCCAAAGATTTTTTGCTCACTAATTTTTTTATTAAATTCGGCTAAGAAGTAAGTTAAATCAGTAATTCTTTAGTTTCCGTCAAAAGAAAGAATAATATTAATTATGTTCGCATTAAGGTTATCTTTTATTATTTAAGAAGATAATGGTAAAGTAATGGTCTCATTTACTATAAATTAGATGTTGTCGATTGTGATAATTTCTTTTTTTTATCACTTATTTTATATAAATTTTAAAAAATATTAATAAGCTGCTTATTAAATGTATATTTCCAACTATAATAGATCAATTTAGTACATTTTACATTATTTCAAATTCTTAAACTCTATTTTGAAAATTTCTCTTGAAGAAGTAACATTTTGCTGCTCAATAAACTGGTAAAAAATTTAGGAAAATAATTCATCAGAGATTAAACATTTTTCTCAATAATTTACATATAACTGTACAAATTTTAAAATAATGGAAAGTTTACTCTTTGTTTTCAGTATTTATCAAACATCTTGTTAAATAGATTTTTAGGATCTACAAAAAATTATATTGCTTCTTCATCTGTTATCTCAAATTATTCTTACATCTAAAATTACTATAATTAATTTTTTATTTTTAAGATGGATTTTCTTTAGCTTGATTTAATAAAAACTCTTCTATTTTTTAAATGATTAGAGATTTTTAAAATTAATTTTATTTGATATATAGCATTTTTAAATTAAAATCTTAAATAATTTATGTTTTAGTTTCTTTAACTAAGTCTTCTTTCAACTTTAATACTATTTGATTAGCAAGAGAAGAATCTATTAGTGTATCATTACAAGTTAAAAAAGCAATGAATTTTTCTTTTTAAATTTCCTTTGACGAATTTCAAATATAATAAAGGAGTTTGTTCTTTTATAAGTTCTAATTATTCCGCTAAAGTTGTTAAATATGTTTGAGCCACAAGATGTAAAAAACGAGTTCCTTTTTCTGAGATTTCGATACATAATGGCTTCATTTCATCATTAAGGTTTAATATCAAGTATCTAATACTTTTTACTATATTTTAAATTAATATCTAAGTAATCTAAACAAACTAATTCTTATAGTTTTCTTTTTCATTTCCTTATAATTTGGAAATCAAATCATTTATAGTCAAATTTTATCTGTTTTCTCCAATAGTTTAATAATTTTCTAAAACTATTATTTCTATATCTTTTATTATCTTATTCCAACTTAATTATTGATGAAAATATTTGAGAGTACTCTTACATTCTTACGCTTCTTCTTGTAAAGGATATTTTTGAGGTTCTTAAATAAATTAAAAATATCTTTGCTAATTCCATTCTTATTCTGATGTGAAATTTTTATCAAACTCATAATTTGTCCAGCTATCTCGAAAAACACCTTCTTCATTTTCAACTTCCTAATTTGTAACTTTTTCTATATATTAAGAAGGTTCATAATTATATGGTTGTGATTGAAATTCTCTTTTGTTATGTAATCAGTTTTAATCTACATAATAATATTTCTTTAAATCAAAATAATTATAAATTTTCTTTTTATTAAAATTAATAGTAGTTAAATTTGATTAGCATTTAAAATATTTTTAAATATTTTAATAGATCTCATCTACAAATAGTTATATATATATTTTTATTTCTTTTTTAGAATTTTATGTAATTTGTTAATATTTAAATTCACTTTTGTTTCAATACTGTTTTTCTTAATTTTCTAATTATTCTTTAATCTACTACAATTAAGTTTCTATATCCTATAATTTATCGACCAATTTGGAACAATCTAGATAAAAAATTATGCAATCGTTTTGGATATCTTTTATTAACTGTAAAATAATTTCATGTTTTATTTATTATCTTTTTTTTTATAATTTTTTACTTATGAAAACTCATTCTATAGTTTCTTGCAACTTTTAAAATTAAAATCTCTGCTTAACAAAGCAGTCTCATATAAATTTCATTTGAGTCTTTTTTTCATTAACAATATTTTGGGGAAATTTATTAAAATACTTCTTTTATATCTTTTATCAATAAAATACATTTTCAATTATAGGATAAATTTTATTTCCAGTAAAAAAGAATACACTTCCACTTCAATTTTATTAATAAAGTTAATCTAAAAAGAATTAATCCCCTTATTTTTTAAATTCTTAAAGAAATCTCTTTTCTTCCTAAATATTTTAATATTTATTTTCAATTATTTCATTTTAATATAGAGTGTGCATTAAATTAAAAGTTTCTTCCATAATAGTTTCTGGTTTTTTAAACATTTAAATAATTTCATTTTCTATTTAAGTGCAGACATCTTTGAACTTTTATTCTGCTTCTTCTTTCTCATAACAAGTATTTTGTAATAAAGCATTTTTAATAAATGTTGCAATTCTTATATTACCTAACAATTTAGATTTTTCATAGGCATATTCTGCTATTTTTTCATTGGTGAATGAATATCATTACTGATTTCAATACTGTATTTAACGAATAAGCATATCTTTTTTGTTTTATTTTAATGATAAGTAAATTTTTTCACAGCTACAATATTTATCGTATTCATCCAAAAGATTTTATTACACTTGTCTAAATATATCATCAATGCATAATTTAATTTTCAAAACTAATATTTTCTATTTTAATTTAAGTAGATTCTTATTATAAAGCCTTTTACAATTCATTTTAAATTATGTTGTGTATTTCAGATTTATGATCTTCAAACTTTAATTCTAAATTTATTTAAATTAAAGATTTCATTTTTTCGCTAAGTTTTTAATTTTATTTTTTCTCTTCCAAGCTAGTAAATTCAGTTATTCCTGTAAATGTTTAAGTAAATGCTCAATGGCTAGAAGCAAAGTTGAATCATTATTATAAAGTATAGTTACTTCTTTATATTTCATCTTTTTAAAATATTTTCTATAAAATCTTTGCTTTTAAAGATTCTAATTTATTAGAAAATTCATTTAATGGCTAATTAATTTGTAAATTTCCATCACCTGATTTAGCGAATGCAAAAGGAAGTATAAATACATTTTCTTCAGTTATTTTAAGTACTTTTTAAGATTTTTATTTTTCTTAAGTTGTATTCTAATTTTAGATTTACTCTATTTCTAAAATGGCTTATTGTATTCCTTTAATGCTTTCTTACATTGCCGTTTCATTTATTTAAGTTTGCATATTCATAATAATATAAGTACTTGGCTAATAAATAATGTTTTATTTTAAAGTTGAAATAACATTTATTGCCAGTTTGATAATTTCAGACATTTATTTATTAACTTCACCCTTGTTGCATATAATAACTACATGAGATACACACATTATATAAAATACTATTCTTCTATCAAACTATTCATTTCTTCCTTCAACTGCTTAAATACCCTCTGTATCTAATAATAATATTTTCTAATAATTTGATTCTTAACTTTTATAAATTTTAATTAAAGAGGCATAAACTCCTTTGGTGCACCTTCCTGCTGCTGACATAAATTATGTACCAAAAAGATAATTAAGCAGAAGAGATTTTCCTGAGGATTATGGGCCTATAACACTTACTACCAATACTTAATCTTTATCGTTTTAGTATAAATTATCATAAATACCTGAAATGAACTGTAAATTATTTCCATCAATAATTTCAAATGGTTATCCATATTTAATTTATTGTTTAAACTAACTTAAAATAAGAATTTTAAGATTCTTAACCTATATTTCTATTTTTTTGTTCTATTTTTACTTAAGAGAATTATCCTAGATAGTATAATTCTCTAAATACAAATTCTTAACTTATTTATTTCTAATTTATTTTTTAAGTTAATTTCTCTATTTCATTATAAATTTAGCATTTTTTTTCATTGGATAATTCTTCTTATTATAAATTTGAATTACAGTTACTTGCTTTTAAATATAAAGGTAAAAGTTCCTAATCTAAAAAGCCTTTTATTAGCTTAGAAATTATTTGAGAAATTCCTATAAAATTTTAAGAATCTATAATTTCCGTAAGAATTTTAACTATTTCAGTTTATTATTGTTCCTATAATAAATTGTTACGATTTAATATATCACTGTAAAGATAATTTCTAGTTTAATAATCAATATCACTTTCTTTATAAAGTTAAATCTGAAATTTACAGATATCCTCCATAATTTCGTTGCATGGTAATAAAGAATTTTCACTTTATTCTTAAATGTATTTCTAAATTTCGTTCAAAAACTATTAAACTAATTCTAGTTGATTATAGACATTTAAATCTTTTATTATGTTTTAATCGAGAATTTGAGCAAATAATTTCATTGAGTCCAATCTCTTTTAATAATTTCCAAAAAATTAATAATAATTTTATGTTTTTTAATTATATATATCTAGAATTTCATCTTTTAAATTTATTTTGCTTTATTCTTCAAGATTTTCATATAAACAAATTTTATAATAATGTATATTATCTTTTTGTTCTTCATAATCAAAACTAGATTAGCTGTAATTTTAGTTATGCTCTATTATTATAATTACACTTTTTTCTTTTATTTATTTTATGACTTTTATTTGCTCTTGAAGTAATTTTTAATCATTTTGATTATTAAGGATGTGAATTATAAAAATATTGAAAAGACGATAAAACTTCTCCAATATTTCAACTTATTAAAATCCATGAGAATCAGCTACTGGAATTCCCATTGGCTAAACAAAATTAAAATCAAATTAAACTTCAATACTTCCTCAGTTGGTTAATCTATTATTATGAATTTCAAAATCTCTATTTAATAGTAAATTAATGAGAGAAGTACATCCTTTAGGTCCTTTATTAGGATTACTTTGTAACTTAAAAGTTAAAACGGATTAGTACTATTCAAAAATATAAAAGAGCTCGGGTCAAATTATTTCTTTCCTTTGTTCGTCTTGAAAATCTATTTCATAAGATAGCAAAGTAATAGGCATAAATTAAGCACAATAAATACACAAAAAAATTCTTAATTGTTAATTTGCAGTTTGCATAAGAAATTGAAATAGTTACAGTCTAGTTAAAGGAGTTTAATTTCTTTATTTAGAAAATATAGTTATTAGTCTAGTAAAACTTTATCTCTTTTTAATATAATCGTAAAGTAAAATTTAAAGTCATCCGGAAGTAAATTCGTTTTCATTTAAATATTCTTAAGATATTCATTGTTCTTTATTTTGAATATTAAATGAAGTATGAGCACACATAAAATCTTCAATAGACAATTTTTTTTCTATCTTTAGGATTCTTTTAATTTCTTTTAAGCTATCTAAATTTTACGATTTGCGGTTTTTCAATTAATGAAAAAATAGTATGATTTTTAATAAATGTTTCAAAAAGTTCTTCATATAAATTTTCATCTTCTATTTAAATAACTTAACAAATTTCTTTAAATTACTATATTTTTTACTCCAATTAAAATTTTTATAATTTGCTAGTTTGAATTGAAAGAATTTCGAAAATTTATTTAACTTAAGTTTTAATTTCAGTAGGAGTTTTTAAAATAAAGATTTATTCTTACCTTAGAAATTATTAAAATTGCTAATCTATTTCTATTAGTTTTTTATAAAGTTCTATACCCGCTTCGTAATATTATTAGTTTTACATTATTGAAATAAGTTTTTGAGATGATTTATCATATTCAAAAAATTATATACACATAAAAATAAATAAAAATTTGTTAAAAAAATGTTAATTGTAAACTAAATTACTGAAAATAGGTAACATAATAATTAGAAGCTGTTAAAAATTAAAATTTAAAAAAGGTCATTAATTATGCAAATAAGTAAAAGAGGAATACTTTAAATGCATTAAATAAAATTTTTGGACTAAAGATAATTAATTTTTAGATAAATTTCATAGAGTTAAAATTAAATAAATTACTTTAAATTTTAATAAAATTTGCTAAGAAAGAATTTCTTAATCGTAAGGACTAAATTATTGTTTTCTTTTCTAAGTAAGAATTATGAGTATTAAAATAATTGAGTATTTTCAATTTAAAAATCTAATCATATATCTGAATTTACTAATTACTTAATGAAATTAATTAGAAAAGTTTGGACGCTTAATTACATAAAAAAATTATAATAAAATCAATGTAAAATAAAAACTTTTTTTATATAAATACAAATTAATTAAGCAAAATTGATATAGTAAAATATGTAATTTAGAGTAAAATGTGTAAAACGTAATTTATTTATTTTTAAATCAATCTAAAAATTATAGTTCTTAAAAATAAGATAGAATCATAAAAATAAATTTATTAAATTATATTAAAAGTATTCTTTTTTATTTGAATAATTTATTTTCTAAAATGAAATTATAGTGATTGATAAGTAAGTTTTGGAAATAAGGCATTTTAGAACTTTATTTTGGTTTTTTATTCAAATAATTTTTATAATAAAATTTCATTTTTTCTTTTTGAAATAAATGATATGTTTTTTAGTTAAACGTTTGCGATGAGATTAGCTGAGTTTAATATTTTAAAGTAAACTTTAGAAGTAAATAAATTTGTTTAAACCTTTTTTACATATTTAGTCAATTAACCATAATTAGAATATTTTAAATTTAGTAAAGCTGATTAATATTTGAATGTTTATTAATATAAAAAAAGAAAATTTTTGATATTTTGTTTATTAAATTTTAAATTCCAATAATTAAGCGAATAATTCTTTTTTTTATAATTGCAAAAATCAGGAGTGAATCAGATATAATTTGGGGCATCTGCGAACCAAGGATATTTTAAAATCTCTTTAATGGAAGAAAAAAACGTTAGAAATATTCTTTAATGACATTTATTATCATTAACTATAAAAAATAATTTTTTTAAAGGTGTAATAACTTAAATAAAAATCTTTGCTATTTTACAGCAGAACTAAAAGTAAAAAGTATTAAAAAATAATTTGAATTATTATAAAGGTAATCATTAAATATCTTTGTTAGTTAAATTAAATTTTTTTATTTAATATAAAAAATGAAGCATTAAATTATAAGAGCAAATTTAAAAAGATTAAATTTAAAAAGAAGTTATTAAAAATTAAAAATAACAAAATAATTTTTCATCGAATTTAAAATAAAAAACAAAATGCTAAACATTTTTGAGTCAAAAATTTAAGAAAATGATGAAAAATTACTATAAAGACAAACTAAAATAAAGTAAAATATAAGTAAAATTTAATGATTGTAACGATTTAAAATCAAATAGTTATTAATTTGGAAGTGATCCTTTATATTAAGTTAGGAGTTGATAGAAAATCGTTATATGATACAAATTTCAAAACATAAAAAACATATTTAAAGAATTTCATATATGATTGCTACAAAATAATAAAATATAATAAGGAATATAAATACGAATTATAAAAATTTGATGATTAGCAGATTAAGCTAATAAAATGAAAGGACAAACAAACTAAATTTTTTTAATAATATTTTGGACAAAAATTAAGCAAGTGAATAGAATGAGCATAATTTATATCCCCCAAAACTAGAATACAAGAATAAATTATGAAAATATTTTAAAAAAAAGTTTATATTTTATGTAATAAATTTATTTTACCATGATTAAAAAATTTAGCCAAAAGTATAATATATAGTTAAAATAAATTGAAATTAAATAAAAAAATTTTATCTTAAAAGTATTTAAAAAGTCAAGTATATTTAATTGAAAATTTTTTAATAAAAAATGGATATATATTAAAATAGGAATGAAAAATTACTTTGAAATAGTTTTAGCTAACTCAAGTTGGTCAATAATCTTTGAAAATATATAGAAACTATTATAAAATATAATGCAATAGAAAAAATATAATTTTTTATAATTTTAGTTAATAAATTTTTAAATAATAAGACAAATAATGTGAGAAAGTCTTGAGCTCTGCAACTTTTCTAGAAAAGGCGAGTTTGATATAGCTACCTAAGAAGTTAAAAATGAAAAAAAAATATAGTAATATGCTTTGGACTTAATCTAAGCTATTAATTAATTAATTAATTTTAACTATAAGGGTTAGGGTCATCTTTAATTAGAGGAAATGTTTCCTCAAATTAAAGACAATAAAAGTTTTTATATTCAATACTCAACTGTACATGTCTTCATCTGAATCAATTTCAAACTGAGATAATTCTTCTTTCTCTTCAATAAGCTTATAAAATTGTTCTTCCATCTTCTTTTAATTTTTCTCCAGCTTCTCTAAACAAATTCTAAGGTCATTGTTGTCCTTTTAAAGCTATTTATTCTGTTACTATTAATTACCAAGATCCTGTTTGATTAGTGTCACACTTGAATCATCTAATATCAGCTTCTTTCTGTAAATACCTCCAAAATAGTTACAATATAGCCTCCTCGATGTTCTAAATTATTTACGGTGCTGTTCAAGCACTCTTCTTCACTTCGGACATTACCTCCAAAAATTTCCAGCCTTTTGACAACAATGGCAACGTTTTATTAAGGGCTTGAATTAAAATTTTTATTCTGTTTACATTTTTTCAATTTCCATCTTTTCTGATTGAAGTTAGTTTTTTTTGATTGGTAATCGAGTTTCTTCTTTAATTTTCTATTGATTTGCTTCTAGGTTTTTTTCTAATAGTTCAAATTAGGAAGTTAAGGCTTCAATTTAAAACTAAACTTTACTTACCAAGTCTTGATCTTCCTTTTTTCTATCTTAAAAAAGAAGCCGAAGATTCAAGTTTTCCGCCTTCAGGATCTATATTTCGGTATTCATTTTCTCAATTAATGAATAAAGCTAAATAATGTCTTGCTCGTGGGGTTTCTCAAGCTTTTTCAGTTTGCTAGGAAATTCCGTATTTCCCAATCCTTAACAGGAGTAGATTTATCTTTTTTGAATTCTTGGTTCTTGTTAGTTAACTGAGACTTAAGATTGATCTTTATGGTTAAAGGTCAAGGTTTAGATTCCCGGGTTTTTTTCCATTTTTTAAAATATATTTTAATCTAAGCTATTAATTAAATAAATAAATTCATTAATAAATTAACGAGGTTTCATCCTTAATAGGTAAACTGCGAGTAAATAGTATACATTTTGAAAAATAGAGTCATGGCAGGTAGCATCCCTTACAACTACCAAAGTATTTTTCACATATCACCTCATTTTGATTACAGGTCTAACCAAAAGTTATTCCGTTCCATGTTTCTAGAATAAACTAAAGCAATTAAAAATATAGTCGATTATGGGTACTTAATTCTCCAACTTCTGATGATGCTATCCTTTTCTTCATCTCTTGATTGATGGCTTAAGTTCTTTTGGCGATTTCATCCATTAAAGCAAGCTAAATAAGCTAATGTTTGGGACTACCCATCTTCAAATTATATCAAATCAAATTTAAAGTTTTTATAGGAGAATAAAATATTTTTTTAAGAAGTTCTCTCCTACATGAGTAGCAATTAGATCCCAATTACCTATTTTAAAACCAGTTCAATTCCAGGTTTATGCTATGCTTATTAATAATGTTTCTTCTTCCATCCTTTGTTGGGTAAAATCTAGTTAGGTATTTTCAAATCTTCTTGCGTACATTTTTTTACCTGCAGTTTCTCGAGAGATATCATGTGCTACTGCAGATATATTATTTCTTGAAAGTCTTTGTTCTGTTTAAACTCTTTCTATTTCCATTAGGATTGTTTATGTGATATTTTAGGGTTGCTATTATTTCATTTTATTTAAGATTATTTCTATTTTCTTCATTCTTGTTTTTTAGTGTTATGTTTTCTTTTCTTACATCATAAATATTTTCGCTTTGTTTTTGTATTATTCATAGATTAATCTAGTTTTTCACTTTAGCTTCGTACTTCTCCTTGGAATTAGTAAATAGAATGGGAAAATTTAAGTCTATAACGTAAAGTCGAAAACATGTTAAAGTTATTTCAACTCTTTTTTCAGTTCAAGATAATAATAATAAATTCAAAATCATTTTTGAAGTTTGCTTCTAATCAATTTCAAGGACTTATTCTTTAGTTAGCTCACTCCAGTTGTCCTTTAAGCAAATTTTCTTACTCTGGTTCCCTTCTATCGTTTTTTACTTTTTTGGAGGCATTTTTGATTAGGTAGTAGAAAAATGTTAGAGCTTGCCTGACTATCTTGGAGGAGAGGATGTAAGAAGTGGATTATTATTATTCTTTCTGATCTTCTTCTCTTCTTTTGATAGAAAAAATCTTTGGCAAGTCTCTCTATTTTATTTATATGAAAACCTCCATTTTAATATTTTTATTAAAATAACCGAACATCCTTTTAATCAGAATGAGTTGAAAAAAGTTTTAAAGCATAACAGAAGAGCTTCTTTCAGGTTCTAAAGGAATTTTTTAAATAATTACATTCTATGAAATTTAAAATTTCTAGACAATTTATGAAAGAAAAGCAATTAATGTAGTCTTAAGTTATGATTGATCTACTTCATGTGTTTTTATAAAAATAGTTTCTGATCAATCATATCTAATT
This sequence comes from Loxodes magnus, assembly GCA_946699065.1. NCBI lineage: Eukaryota > Ciliophora > Karyorelictea > Loxodida > Loxodidae > Loxodes > Loxodes magnus. Next base: position 53,254 of record CAMPDV010001060.1, read on the forward strand.
ATTCTAGAAGATAATAACATAAGTTATTTATAATAAATAAAATAAAAGATCTTCTTTATTTAGAAATATTGTAACATAATTATACTCCTTATTACCTAAGCTATTAATATTAAAAAATGTTTATACAAGAGTTGTTTAGTAGTAATTCAACTATTTCTCTTTTTATTTAACATTAAATAATTTTATTTTTAATTTTATGCCTATTTATTTATTTTTTCTTAAGTCAGTTATATCTTTAAAGCAAAAAATAAGTTCTTAAACATTTAAAATCGCTTCTTTCCCATATTGAAGCGAAATATTTTGATGCTTTTTAAATTTTTGGAATTTGATTTTTAGCTTAATTTTACAAATATAAGTTTAGTTTTGTAGAATTAAATTTTTTTCATCCTTTTCTTTTAATTTTATAGAACTTTCAAAATCCTAAATAATATTTTCATAGTGATTGCATCTAAAAATATGATCAAATTCATCAAAATTTTAGCCATAGATAAAGATATATTATATCTAACGTTAAAGTGTCGTATACTAAGTTCCTACTGAAAATTATTTTAAAATTTTCTCAGTTGTTAATAAAATGACTTTATTAAATATTATGCTTATTATATTTGCCATAGGTAATTAAATGAAGCATGTTTTAATCATTTTCTATTCAACCGATAATTTTTATGCAGTTGTCAGAAAGTATACTCCTTTAAAAGATATATTTTAAATTAAGATAAGATATATTCTCCTTTCATCTATATAGAATCAACATGCGGATTCAATTTCTTGCTTCACTCTACGATACTACCCATATAATATTACTTTTCCTCAAGAAAGACTAGAAAGGATGAGATAATAATGGAATTATTTCGCTTTCAAGGATGAAAGCTTCCAAGGAGTTTTTGTGTTCAGTATTAACTTTACAGCACCGCTTGCTAAAATGCGAACTACAATAGTCCATGGTTAATTTCCAGCTGACCTTCATTTTTTTCTTTTAAAGACTTTATTTAAAAAATTGATATTTAACTTTTTATTCCAAAAGTTTTCTAAATTATTAAAATTTTAGACCTCTTAAATTCCAAAATTTGTTAATTAATTATTAACATTTAGAGCCTGAGGACAACTAAGCTCTCACTATACAACAATCTCTAAACAGCCATCTTGACTGATATAATGGGGATATTCTGTTGAAAGGTTTCTGCAAACAGGGACCACAATGTGTACTGAATTCATACTCCAAGATCATAGAATTCAAGCCCTTACCATAGACAAATAATCTCCAAATAAATTCCTTAATGACTTTGGAGTCCATTTAGGAACCTTCCTAAAGATTGGAGATATAATCAGACAGAGTCAAAATCTTGCTCCCGCCATTCTTTTAATTATTAAACATCAAAATTTATATATAAATGAAATTACTTACATATTTGAGCTAAGGCAAATAGTGTAAAAGGTATTTTTCTAATAAAAAACTTATGTCAGAGTTAGGATTTTATTTACTATCGTTAATTAATTAGAATAGCATTAGATTTTAAGATATTATATGTTTAAATGGAAGTCAACTCAAATCAATAAATTACGACTAATTAACGTCTAATTCAATTGTCTAAAAGTTTATCTTGCAAAGAGCCTTAATATTTTGATCTATTTAGTTTATATTTCCTTTTAGTTCTGGAAAGGATTAAACATTTTAAGCACTTCAATATTCCTTTAATTAACAGATATTGCTACATTTATAGCTATCAATTTCTTACCTATAATGCGAAATAGATAATTTTAACATGATTAAAATTTTTTCGCAAAGTAAGTGAATAAGAATAAATATTTTATAAGCATTTGTATGAAATAAGGGAGAAAATTTTCAAATTTTTTGAAGAAAACTAAATCAAATTTTAAAAGGAATAGGAAGAAACTGAATGACAACTATATGAAATATCTGTAAAATAAGATTTGAAAATGATAACACATCGAAAATTTTTGCTTCTTATCAATGATTTAAAAAAATTAAAGATAAAAGAGGAATTTTTATTGTTTATTTGCTATTTTTTTTATTTTGTAGAAGTATAAGTAAATATTATTTCAATTTCCAAATAAAATAAATCTAATTTCTTGTGTGTAGATCTTGTACGTTTTATATTAAATTTACCTTCCTTTTAAGCAAAACTATTTTCTTGAATTAGTTCTAAAATGAAATAATTTATTCAGAATATAAAAAACTTTCTTCAATTTGAACGAAATAAACTAATTTTAATTAAATCATCTCATTCATATTATTCTAAAGCTATTAAAAAATCTTACAAATGCAAAAAAACTTTACTTAAAGAAACCATATCTAAAAATTAGCAGGAAAAAACTATTAATTAAGAATCTCATGTTTTTTATCAAAGTAAATATAATGTGAGAAAATATTATTGCTTTGAAATGGGCTTTAAATAATAAATATGATTATAGAGCAGTTAGCACCTTGTTGACGCTCTGCTCTTTCAATATTAATATTAATATTAATATTAATATTAAAAAAAGTTTTTTATTGTTTCTTTTTATAATTCTATCCGTCCAATGAGTCATGTATTCTTCTCCAAATGAGAGTCTGCTTATTAAAGATTATTCTCGAATCTTGAACCAAATGCTCCAGTCTTCTTGAATAAGATCCAAATAAGAAATAGTAGTTAAGTTATTAGTAGACCTGTCAATCAAACTTTCATACTGCTAATGAGAACCTTCAAGCAAGTTAGGCTTGTCTCTTCCGAGCTTGTTCACTTCTCCCTATGGTGACATCTAGTGCGATTACTCACAATGCAATATACAATTCATCAGATTACTTACTAGTTCTCCGACCGCGGCAGACATCCATATTTTTTATATTTTATAAATTAGAAATATTAACTTAATTTTGTAAATTTGAGATAGTAATTAATCTTAGCGAAAAACAAAATTAACTTTTGCCTGATCTAAGACTACTTAGAATAATAAAAATACAACTATTAATTATTATCAAATCATTTAGTCAAAAATTACTTCATTGTATATGTTAATTATTAAAAAACTGCTGAATTTTATTTAAATTTATTAATCTTTAAATGATATTATAATCAAATATTAAATTAAAAAAATGTAGTATAAAATATTTTATAATTAATAGCCAAGAAAAAAATGTAAGGATTCAAGCCAGGATTCTTCGCGGCACCAAAGAAGCAGGAGTTAACGATATCCTAGAAATACTAGGACAAGAAAAGTATGCTAAAAAGGTCACCTATCAGAATGAGTCTCTCGCCTCTGAAGAAAAGCCTTGAAAAATAAATAAAGTTATAATGAACTCGGAAATCTCGAATCTCATCACATAGTAGTAAATAAGCAATAATTAGATGATTAAATTGGTGTTGGATCTCCAGGAAGAGGTCAAAAAATAGAAGAAAAACAATAAGAAGTTTACGGAAAAACTTGAACTTGCAGAGGAAATAGAATCTAAGCTTATGAACTAAGAAAGAGCCTTAACGCATTTTGAAGAATTTCACTAGACTTGAGAGTTAGTTTTAAAGTTAGTAATAGAAGCAGAAAGAACTGATCAACAAGTTAGAAAAAATAGAAGGAAACCGTTACAGATTATAGCGTTTAATGAAATGAAAGGATAAAGGATAAAGGAATGATCCAATTAAATCTGAACGTGAAAAAACTCAAGATTTCAAACTAAACAAAAAGAAAAAGATTAATTATGTATCTCGCAAAAGTATCTGTGGAAAGCATCCTAGAAATTTCTCAATTTGAAGAAAAATATAAAAAATAATATAAGTAGCTGGAGAAAAAAAAGAAGAGTAAATAGTAACTATAACTATTACTTAGAAAAAAATTGAAAGAGAAAGATTATATTGTAACAGATTTGAGGTAAATTTATAAGAAAAAAATATCTAGAAAATAGGAGAAAGAAGAATTCAAGTTCAATATGCATGGCAATGAGAAAAGTTATATATTCATTTAATTTAACTATTTATTAATTAATTAATTTTACTTTTTTCTTTATTCATTTAGTTATTTATTTATTATTTAATTAATTAATTTATTAATTTATTTATAAATTTACTTTTTTTAATTAATTAAATTTTTTTATAAATTATTTATATATTAAAATAATAGTTATTTTTGTTTACTGTCCTTTCACTACGAATTTTCACATAGTATTGTTATAACTTTTTAAGTTCTTTCTTCAACGTTTGCCTCGACAAATTTCATTTAAACTCCTTTCTTGCAATAATTATCGCAAATTTTTTACCTAAATAATTTCATATTTATTTGTTTTTCTACTTTATTTATTAAAGTTTTTATTTTTGTAAAGATTTAAATTCTCATCATTTAAATCTTTTTAAAATTAAATTCATTCAATCTTAATGTTTTAATAAATAACTTCATCTTAGTCTTTTAACTCATCACAGCAAATAGTTATTGCATTATTTGTATAAATATGTCTATTTCCACCAAACGCTTAAATTTAATGCCCTTCATTACAAGCATGTTATCTGTCTGGCAATGGTTAGTCAACTTGGTGAATAACATCACATTATTTTCTGCAAAGAGGACAATGTTCATCACAACCTTATAAAGCATTCTTAAAATCTTAAAAATGTTCCCCAACTATTTCCTCTTTTTGGATGCAGCTTTACATTTACAACAAAAACTTTGATTCTTTCATTTTCTTAGTGAATTCTGTCAAAAAGTTATACAAATTCGTAATTCTTTAATCTTAAATATGGGCTACAATTATTTTGACAATATCAAGATCAAGATTAAGCAAACTACTTATATCCAAAGACAGAGGTAAGTTATGCCTCTAATTTTAAACAAATTTAAATTATTTTATATTGATGATTTCATTTTATTTTCATTCATTTTATATGAATCTAACAAGATAAATAGCTGCTGCTTCTTAATGAAATTAAGAAAATTAGGTTTAACTTTTATATTCTGATGATTCTTAAATACTGGAGCTTTATTAAATTTCAAAAAGATCTAATGAAGGAACTTAGCATTTCAGCTTTATTTATAAGCATAATTCTTAAAAATAAGCAATAAGATTGTTTACTTTTTTTTCAATTTCATTAATATAGTTATTCATAGTTTAATCTATTATTTCAGTTACAATACCTGCCCAGGATTTTTCAAAAAATTTTATCAAATAAAATTTTGGGATCAACATAAAATAAAATAACTTCGTCCTCCGTTATTTGTACTTTTTATGACTATACTTATTAATTTCTACCTTAACACTTAGCTAATATATAATCTTCTATCTCTTATATGGTTTTAGACTTTTAGAATGAATTTTATTTCACTACTTTCATATTGTCATTAAAAGCTTAAAGAATTGTTCTTTTAGCTTTTTTACCAGTTCATTTTTTAATTCAAGAGTTACTCTATGGGCAAGTGAAATGTCTATTTACTCGTCATTGCTTGTTAAAATTCCAACAAACTTTACTTTTTGAACTTACTTTGAGTTATCTCATATGTCAAATGATGTTTATTCCCTTATCAATTCTTACTATTCAGTTAGACATATTAAAAATGTTTAAGCGACCAAGTGGACAAAGTGAGCTCCTTCTTCACTAATTTCTAGGCAAAAAGGTTCCAAATCCTAATTAAGTTTTTATACTATTTATTTCATCCCTTTTACTATGTTTTGTATTAGTGTCTAAGTAACTTTAAAGAATTTATTCATATACTATCTTTTTTAATTTCCTTTCAATTTTTATAATCACTATTCTACATTTTCGTTTTCATCAACCTGACCATCAGTTTTGTAATTTTATAAAACACTTACTTCGATATCACGAATTAATTTATTCCAATTTAAGCGTTAATGGAAATACTAAATAGCTTTTTCACATTCCTTTCCATTTCCACTTATCTTATATTAAGTAGGATCTTCTATAAATTTGAAATATTTTTGAAGATATTTATCACTAAATTAATCTAAAAATTATTGACTAAATTCATATTTTATTTTAGATACTCTTGTAGAGATTTGTTAAAATCCAACTTAACTATAAGTGTACTAGTTTAGTTAAAACTTTTAAACCTTTTTAATAAAATAATTTCCTTTCTGTCTATCATACTAAATATCATTTACTTCTTCGAATTAGAAAAATTTAAATCTCATATTTTACTAAAAATTAGAAATTTGAAAATTAGGTGATTGAGTAAAATAAATCTTTACATTATAATAAATCTATTCAATTAAAATTTTTATTAAATCTCAAACTTCTTCTTTTGTTTCTAATTAGTTACTCTTATTTACTTGATTAAATCTTAATTCAGTAATGTATTTTCTATCTATTGTAACTATTGAATTAAAAGATTAGAATTCAATTGTAATTATTAAGTTTCTTACTAAAGTTAGTTTACTAAATTATTTAATTTATTATTATTTATTTCTATCTTTTTGCTAAGTCATCCAAATGAAAAGATTTTTTATATTTGTCTATTCAAATAATCAAAAGAAAATCTTTCCTATATAAACTTAGATAGATCAAATTACATAAATGTGTTTTGTTATTTCAAAATGCTTGTTTGAAAATTTTACAGATACCATTTATTTTTTTATTCGAAATTAACTATTTTTTCAATATTAGGTTTTATATTAGTTCCGTTAAAGAAGAAAAACTTAGGAATATATTTTTATTATTCGGTAAAGAAATATTGAATACGATAGTTTTTATATCCTTAAACCCATTCTTTTTCTTCTTAAATATTTTAAAATTGTTTTTCATTTTTCTATTTTATATTAATTATGAATTAGCTAAAATACTTCTTCGAAAATAGTTTAATTTTGCTCCAACTTTTATTTAATTTCTTTCTTTATTTAGTTCCATGCTTCTTCAAATTTTTGCTCTGCTTATTCTTCTGAAAATTATTTATTTTCCTTCATTGCCTGTTATATAAAGAATCCTAATCTTGTATCACCAATGACTTTTGATTTCTTATCAGCAAATTCAGCTATTACCTCATTGGTAATTTAGATCCATTACTAATTTCAGTAATTAATTTATCTTAGATACAAAGTTTTTTTACTATCTCTTAATGATAAACTTATATTTTCATCATCACAATATTTCTAAAAATCTCTTAACATAATTTATTTTATTTAGTCAAATTTATCATTAGTCTACTGCTTCATTTCTAAACTAATTATCTCTATTTTTATAAAAGGATCTTCTTTATATTTTTCTAATGCCTTTCAAATTAGATTTGTTATATCTTTCTTGTGTTGCCTTTCTTAGTTTATTAAATGTTCTTACATCAGCTAACTTATCTTTTCACTTATTTTTTTGCCTTTTTTTTTTTCATCCAAACTCGTAAATTCAGTTAAACCTTTAAATGTTTAAGTAAATAACCAGTGATTAGATGAAAATTTAAATCATTCATGCAAAGTATAGTGACCCCATTACTTATTTTCAGTTTAAATTGCTCTTTATAATATTTATTATCTAAGATGTTCTAATGATTTAGAAAACTCGAAAGATGGTTAATTAACTAATAAATTTCTTTAACCTAATCTATCAAACGCAAAAGGTAGAATAAATACATTTTCTTTCGCTATTTTAAATACTTACTCCGGCTTTTCACTTTGATTCTACCTATTTTCCCTCCTATTTTTTTCTATTTCTAAGATAGCCTAACTAATGTCTTTAATGTTTTCTTCTATAGCAAACTAATTTATTAAAGCTTGCATATTAATTATAATATTTACACTAGGCTATTCTATAATACATTCTTTAAGAGTTGAAATTGCATCTATAGCTAGTTTTATTAATTCAGCCATTTGCTTATTCATTTCTTTCTTATTACATATAAGTATAACATGAGATACACACATTAAATAGAATATTATCATTCTATCAAACTAATAATCTCTTCCTTCTGCAGATAAAATTCCTTCAGTATCAAGTAATAATATTTTCTTATAAGGAGAGTTTTAATTATTACTTATTGTTAATAAAGAAGCATAAACTCCTCTTGTACGTCTTCCAGTAGTCATAAATTATGTACCAAAGAGGAAGTTAAGTAGAAGTGACTTTCCTGAGGACAGTGGACCTATAGCACTTACTACAAGAACTTAATCTTAATCATTTTAGTGTATTATATTATACACATCTGATATAAACTATAAATTATTGCCATCTATTATTTCAAATTGTTATCCTTAGCTTATTTATAGCTTCGCCAGTTCAAAGTAAGAATTTTTTGATTCCTCTCCTATATTAATCTAATTTGTAGAGACTTAAGAATATTATCCAAGATAGTAGAGTTCTCGTATAACAAACTCTAAACTGAAAAGTTTTTAATCAATCTTAACGGTTATTTCTTTCGTTTTTTATGTGATTTATTATTTACTTTAATTGGATTAATTTTCTTATTACAAGTCAGTTCTATACCAAGTTCTTTCTTCATATAATGGTTAAAGGTCTTTATCTAAAATTCCTTTTAATAGCTTAGATAGTATAGGAGCTATTCCAATAAAATTATCACTATCAATAATCTCCATCAGTATTTTTACTATTTCAGTTTGTTTCTGTATCTTTAATAATTCGTTCGATTTTTCTAGATTTTCCAAAATTTAATCTCTAACTTCCTGTTCAATTTCACTTTCTTTCTATAACTACATTTCATATTTACAAATTTCATCCATTATATAGTTACAAGGTAGGAATGATTTGTCTTTTAGAATATTAATAGCTTTCGCTATTTCACTCATGAATTTGTAAATTAGCTCTAAGCTTTTTTAAATATCAGTACAATACAAGTTATTAGCTTTAATGGTATTATAAAAGGCCTCCATTGAATTAATTCTCGCACTATAGTCTCCTATAAACTATTAATAGTTTTATATTTTTTAAAGGATTAAATCATAAACCCTTTCTTTAAGGTTTATTTTAGCTTACTCTTCCAATTTTTAATATTAGCATATCTAGAATAAGTAAACATCTTGGTTTTAAACTAATGCTTTAATAACTTCTTAACTGAAGGCTTTATTATGTTCTATAACAATGATTAGAGAATCTTATTTTATTTACTTTATTTTTCCTATTTAAGCTTATAGAAGAGCTTTATCTGCTTCATTGTTGAGAACATGGATAATGAAAATATCAAAGAGACTATAAAACTTTTCTAATATTTCTACTTATTAAAATCCATGTCCATCTGCTACTGGGATATGCATTGGAGATACAAAATTATAGTCAAACTAGATTTCGATGGTTCCATAGTTGGTTAATCTATTATTATGCTTTTCGAAATTCCTATTAAAGATTTAGTTAATAAAAGAAGTACAACCAATAGGACCTTAGTTAGGATTTACTTGGAGCTTAAAAGTAAAAATAGACTTATAATTCTCAAAAATATAAAACAGTTCAGTATGAATTTAATGTTTCATCTAGTTAGTTTATAAATCTACTTCGTATACTAGTAAAGGAATTGGCATAAACTGAGAGCATGCCATACACAACATAATACGTAACCATTTATCTGAATTTTTCATTAGAAATTGGAAAAATTAAAGTCTTGTGAAAGGAGTCTGACTATTCTTTTTTGAAAAAGCAGTTACTAATTTTGAGAAACTTATCTTTCTTTTGATGTAATCAAAAAGCAAAATTTAAAGCTAATCAAGAGGAAAATCATTTTCTCTTCCATATTTATCAATTATATCAGCTTCTAATTTATTCATTTCCAGACCAACATGAAAACTCGTAAAATCGCTAATTGTTAGTTTTTTATTTCCAATTTTCAAAGCTTTACACATTTCTATTAGATTTTCTAAATTTGTCTCTTAGCAATTTTTTGAATGCCCTATTTAAAATCCCAATTTACTACTTGAAAACTGCTATAGTATCTACTATTATAGGTTTCCTAAAGACTACTTAAAATTATAATTTTATATTTATTCAATTTACAAACTTTACACTTCCTTCTGAAATAATTACTTTCATTATAGAATTTCCTTTAACTTTTATTAACGTAGCTCAACATTATAAGTTTTAATGGTTTGGTTTTGTATAGATTTATATTTCATATTTTAGATTTTTCTTATTTTTTAATTAGTTGCTTAGTTAAAATCTTTTAAGTCTTTTAGAAAAGGAATTGCCTCCTCTAAGCACACTTTTTTAGTATGTCTTTAAATTTAGTTAGTAAAAGCACTACAATTTTATTTGAACTATTAAGAATCATTGATCAAAGCTTTTTAAGCTGCATCTATTTTCTAAAATATTTAAATTTGTTCTTTAATTATGTTACTTTCTTCTTGCTTTATCTAGTCATATAGTTCTTTCAAAATTTACTCGATTGGTATTTGTTAGTGGTTCTAGTGAGTAGTTCTGGAACACTCTATGCAGATTTTTGAATTTTCATTTCGGCAATAATATTTACAAATCTATTAATGGATTTTGCAAATTTCCTAGACACTCTATTGTTATACTTGATTCAAAAGCTAGGGATATTATGAGTAAATAGCGTTTAAATTTTCCATTATTTTCCTCCACTGAAAAGTCTTAATTCCTATATTATTTGCATCAATATCCGTAATTTCTTTCAGATCTTGGATTTACGAAACTCCATAATTTCATAAATTTTGAAGTATTTCATTAGCAAGTTATTTATTGCTTGAGAAAGTTTAAAAAATGAAAGATTGTAAGCTAATTTAGCTCATTTTATTATTTAATTGAAGTTAATAAAATAAAAATAAAGTTTACAGTCAAGACTTAAACACTTCTAGAAGAAATTTTTTAATTATTTTTTAATTATTTTGAATATAATAAAATAAACTGCTTTTTAAAACGTATTAACATTATGAAAATTCATAAATACAAGCTTTTTATTATTTCTATTTTTAAATACAAAATAAATATTTTTTAAAAGAGAGAAACTAGAATTTCTTTTTTCTTTTTAGTTTTGAGTAATCTAAAATTATTATTTTAGGTAGATTTGAAATGATAATACTATAGTTTCATTTTTATACTTATTAATTGAACTTTTAAATTTATTTTAAAAATTTAGTAAAAAAGAAAATGGGTAAGCCGTATTTAAAAAAGTTAGATTTGCCAACATAATCTTTTACTAAAATATTGTCGAAAAATTTTATAATCTTTAAAATTGATATTATAAAAGTGTTTAATTTTAAACTACTAAAAACAAAAAATATAAAAAGAAAGCGATTAAAATCACATCAATTCTAATAGACATAAAAAATAGGATTTTAATTAGCACTTAATTTAAAGTATTTCTTAATATTTTCACTCTAAACACAAATGTTAAATTTAAAAAAATGTCAATGAAATATTAAAAAAATATTTAAATAATTTAAGAAATAATATTGCAAGTAAAACAAATAAAAGGTAAAAAAAAGTCTCAGAACAAGAAAAATGCACTTGTAGATGAAAGAATATTTCATACATAAAATGATAAATAAAAAAATTGAAGAGTGTGCTTGTTAATTAAAAATTTTCGTATTATGTCTAAAACGAAGTTTGAGGAAATAAAAAAAAAAAACATAAATAGAAAAAAATTATAGTCATCAAAAAAAAAGTAAGATTTTGATTTCAAAAGATGAAAAAAAAAATCAAAGTCGTTAAAAAAAAATATTATAAAAATTGAAACAAATAAAAGTAAATCAAACTTCAATTTTTTAAAAATGTAAATTTAAATAAGAACTTTATGTATTATTTTAGAAAAGTTTAGAACTATTTACAGTTTTTATTAATATCTAAACTGATAAATCTATTTTAATTGATTATAAAAAAAGATTGTAGTTTAAGTAAAAAAAGTTTATACAAAAATATTTTTAAGATAATTTTTCTTTGATAAATTTTAGAGTTTAATACAAATTAAATTTAGAAAAAATAATTTACCATCTATGCTGTTATATAGGTAATCTTTTTATATTAAGTATACTTTTTAAATTTTAAACATTTATTCTTATAGAAATCTTTCCATTTTCATAACGAATTTAAGAATGCTAAGATAATTTTTTAAAATCTATACTAAACCACTATAGTTAAATAATTTTTTCAAATTACTTTTTTATTAAAAATTTAAAGATGAAATTATTTAGTAAAATTTGCTTTATATAATATCCAATAACTTCATAGTGCTTAATTAAATAATCTCTTTAAAGATTTAAATCATTTTGACAGTTTAATATATTTACAAAGTAATTCATTAATGCCTTCTTTTCTAAACTTGTAAAATATTTAAAGTGTATGACTTTTATACAATTATTGAGTTTTCTTAAATACATTTTTTATTTATTCTTGAACAGACGTTTTATATTAAGTTAATTAAATTTTTATATTTAGTTATATCTGGTTAATTTCTCTTTTTTTTAAATCTACTAGCTTCATATTTAACTATCTGATTTTTACTGATTATTCAATAAATGTTTCATCTTTATATAAAAAGCAATAACCATAATTGCTTTATTAGAAATTAAATTAAACTATTTTTCTTTTTGCTTAGTATCTAATAAAAGTTTTTCCTTAATGTTAATTAACTTTTTTGGTTATTAAATATTAATTATTTTACTATCTTTACTTTTATAATTATTAAATGATTATTAACATTTATAATATATATTTGTTAAATGTCAGTAGAAAAATATTTTTAATTAACTAAGTTGATACCCTTTTTATAGCAAGTTGTCTTAAATCATTATACTCAGCTTTTAGTAATCCTTTTTTAATAAAATTATTATAGCAAAAATTTCTTAATTAGTTGAAAAGGAATTTTTATATAAGATCTTATTATTCCAATTTAGGTAAAATATTTAGAGATATTCTAAAATTAAATATATAAAACATGAAACATAATAAGTTTTCATTTTCTTTTCAATGTTCAATTTAACTTTTTGCCATATTTTGTTTTTGCTTTTTAATTTTTCTTTAATGGTTTCTTTTTTTTGCTAAATTACAACTTCTTTGAAAGTTTTTTTAAAAATTTTTATTATATCAGTTTCTTTTTTACATAATATGGCTTTTAAAGGCTCATTTATTCTTAATTAGACTTTATTTAAACTCATTTTAGTATTTTACTCTTAGTCTATTTTTCAATATATTTTAAACTATAAAGGATTTTCTATAAATTTACATCTTGCATATTAAACTTTAAAACTACATTTCCATTCTTGATTTTTCGCTTATAAGTTATAAATTATTTTTTTTAATTTACAAATTTTCTTTCCTGGAATCAAGAAAATACTTTTTTTTCTGAGATTTGCTGGAAAAGGCATTTAAAGTTTCGAAAGCAAGAAAGCAAAAAAATAACGAAGAATTAATATCAATTTCAAAAAGAACAAATTCCCTAAAATCTAAAATGCATTTTTATAAAATCACATTCTTATTTTATTAGATTTAAACTTTTCCTTTATCATGATTACATATTACTACATAAAAAAGATTTATTTATAAAATAATTTTTTTTGTAGATTCAAAGCATGAGGATTAATATGGTGTTTTCATTATTATCCAAAAAATATATTATTTTGATGAGTATTTTATAATTTGTACTTATTTATTTAATAAGATTGGAAAAACGATTTTATTTTTAATGAGCAAAATTTGAAATGCAATATTTCAATCGCAAAAGTGAAAATTAACTAAAATTTCTTTTAGCCTTTTTTTCATTTTTTATATCATTTAAAATCGATTAAAACGGAAAATAATCTAAAATTGTTTTAATTATATAAAGTTATAAAAAATTTAAAGTTAAAAAGCTTTTTTAATGCCTTAGTAGTCAGCCACCTGACCTATTCTATCAGCTTGTCTCCATTAGTATGTCTTAAATTCCTACTAGGCTTAGTTAGGCGGTGTAGCACTTCATTAGTGCACCATCCTTTAATATTCTTAATAGTTTTGATCTTGCACGTACCGTTCCTGATTATTTATCCAAGGATTAAGATTTTATTTAAAGAATCTTTTTCTTTAAATTTTCCCGCTTTATGTTGGATATATCCTAAATAATTTTCTAAAAATATCTTATTTATTCTTTCTTTAAATTTCGCTTAGTTAGTAGCAGTATTTTCATTGGTGTTATTTCTTGCACACGTAGCATTTTATTCTTCTTTTAAACTATCATTCCTGTAACACTTACTTAATTTAAATTTACTAGTTATTTTAAATAAATGTTTACTGTTTATTTTAATTTGAGGCTTCATTTTCTATTTCCATAGGATCTGATTAATTCTGTTAAAACGAAAATGGCGTTACCTGAATTTATTATTAAATTTAAAGAATCTTTGTTCCAGTTTGTTTTCTATTTCTTATAATGATTAATATTGTTTCTCAAGTAAAGACGTTATTATTTTTTCTAATTTTTCTACTTTATGAGTGAGGTATCTATTTTTTAACATAAACTCTTTTAATGGCTTAGATAATATTTCTATTTGAGCTTTTGTCGAAAGTTTTTTTAATTCTGGATTTCCAAGTGGTTAATGTTTGTCATATCAATCATATTTCTCACTTCACTCATTGTAATGATTTCGCTTTTTTATTTCTTAGAGAATTTTCCTGTTTAAATATTTTGTTCAAAGTTCTGTTATTTCTTAAAAGCCATTTTATTATATAAATAAATTGAATTAGCTTGGATTCACCTTTATTGAGTTCACCGCAATTAATATAAGAAAGTAATTTTTATTCCTAATAAAAATCTAGTAATTTTTAAGCTTCACTTTTTCTTTTCTTTATATTTTCCTCTTTTATCCGTTTTTTAATAAAATTGATTACCTTCTTTCTCTAATTTCATTTCAATCAGTCCGAAGGTAGGAGTTAGAAAGGGTTAGAGGATATTCTAATATTTGAGTAATGCCACAATCGAGTTAAATATTCTTATTAAAAATTATTTAGAAACTCAGTCATGTCTCATTCCGATAGAGAGAACCTCGAATAAGTTAGGTTTATCACACAAAGGGCATGTCCTTACTTGTCCGTGGTAGCATCTATTACAAGAGTATTTATAATGCAGTCTACACTGTACCTGATTACCTAATTTACTGTCTTAAACCCTACTTCAAATTACAAAAATAGTTATTATAATAATTGAAAAAGAATAATATCCTTATTTCTATAAAACTGTATAAGAAAATAATTTCTTAATAATATAAAAAAGGGTAAAGAAGGATTTGAATTATCAGAGTATATCTTAATTTTTAAGAGACCCTTATTTGGAACCAAGATCTTGAAAGGAGCACATTTGGAAGATTATCTAGTCTGTAAGGTACTTTAAATTTATGCATTTGGAATAGGCATTTTATAATCAAGGCGATTTGTTTATAGAAATTGATTAGCAGAATACCTCGCTATTTTCATTTAAGGGCTTAACAAAAAAAAAATGGAGAAAGGTTACTGTCTTTAAATATTAAAATCAAATCATTATTAATTTCATATACCAATCATGTTTTTTAATTACCTGATTAAAAAGAATTAAGGTAAATTAGGAATTTTAGCACATTTAAAAAAGTGAGAAAATTCACGTATATTATTGTGTGATTTTAATACCCTTTTCTAGCATTTTAGAGGTAATCCTGAAAGAAATTACGTCAATACTTATAAATTAAATAATTAAAAAAAATTATATTGAGGTAAATGAATAAAAATAAACATTAACACATATATAAACAAAGAAACAGATAATATCTATTTTAGTGATTTATTATTATAAATAACCATTTAAATATTATCTAATATGCAAATTTTAAGGCTCATATTAATATCTATTTAAAGGACATACCCAACTATTATAAACTTACCTTCATTTCTATACTTTTAAGGAAAAAGATAGCCCGAAGAAAATATAGTTAATAATAAGATGTAGTAAATTGAAAAACCCAAATACATTTTTCTGAATCATCTTAAGTTCTTCTATATAGATAAAGTTTATCTAAGTGTTTAATATTAAGGCATAAAAGGAAATATGTAAAACTATTAAATTTGAATAAAGATCATTTATTACAGACTCCAAATAAGAAAAATAAAAAAATTATCAAACAAGAAATTGATTGAGGTGAAAATATAAAAGGAGATATAAAAAAAGTTTATTTTTAAGTCAGAAGCATAAAATGATAAATAGTTAATCTTTGCTAATAGAGAAAAAATTTAGAAAAATTTAGCATCTAAGCAAAATAAAGAGAAATAAGTAAAAATAACTTCTTCTTTATAAAACACTAAGGAAAAGACTTTAGAAAACTGTAAAATTAAAAATTAGAGAAGAAAAAACTAAATAAATTAAGCAAATAAACTAAAATAAATTTATAACACATAAAAAAGATATTCTTTTAAATTTGTTTTGGTGCATAATGATTAGTATAAATTAAAAAACCTTTACTAAATATATAATAGAAAAATACAACATTATTTCTATAATGCAACTACTCAAAAGTTTAAGAGATCGAAAGTAGCTAAAATATATACTGAGTAGTTTAGTAATGTTAACTAATTCCCACAATCACTTTAACTAAGTTGAACATATAATTTAGATTTGAAAAAATAAGTATATATAAACTTAGAACCCAATCCTACAATTTTCGAAAGATCTTTAAGATCGTCATTTTCCTATTGATAATCTCTACTATATGTTAGGAGAGGTATGATACATTGAGCACATTTTTAATGTATATATTATTCTAATATAAGAGATTGACTATCGTAAAAGATTGGGAATTAAGACTTAATATATTTTATATTATATGATTAAGGATTTATAGACTCCTTTCCGAAATCTTATCTTAAATATTTAAAATTATATATGAACAAATTCTGACATTTTTTGCTTTTCTATTTAACAAAAAAGAGCGTAATATTATATTTTTTTAAAAATTGGAAAAGTTGTCCTAATATTTTAAAATAGCTGGTTAGAAACATTGAGGGCTATAAAATTTTTTATTATAGAATAAATTTTGACTAAAAATAGATAAAAATTTAAAAATAACAACATTGAAAGTCTTTAAAAAAATTTAAATCTATGTTTTTAGCGTTTCAATTTTATCAAAAGAAAAATAATGAAAAATTTATTTTTGGCATTAAAAAATAAAAAGTAAGTTTTATAAAAATAATTTGTTTATAAGTAAATAAGTTTTCAAGGATAGAGATTTGGAATTATTTTCACAAATGCCGAAATCAATTATTCTTCTTTAGAACACTCTATCATGATACCTCCTAATTCTTTTATCATAAGCTAAAGTTAATAAAATTTCTTATCTCCATATCCAATTGCTTTAAAATTCAGCTTTTCCATTAATTTTTAATTTTATTTGATAAAATCGATTTCTTCTTTTGGATAAGTTGCTTGACCATCTGACATAATGCAAAGCACATTTTAATCAAAGTTTTAAAGATGCTTACTAATTATTTCGTTTGCCTTTTAAAATGGATAGTTAAAATTAGTATCTCCACCAAGAAACTTTATCGTTTGCAATAAGTTATTATCTGGATATTCACATTCACAAAAAGTTTATGCTTTATCGCTATACCCAATAATAGTAATTTTAGAATTATGATTAAGACGATCGAATTTTTATAATTTATTTATTAATTTTTACACAGCTTTCTTCAATTCTTATCATGGAGTATTCTAGCTGTTTTCGTTTGTTCAAAGTCTCTTTCATTTAGCACCTAACATAGAATTACTTGAGTCAAGCATAAGAATATAATGAATTTTTAAAAATTCTTCTAAATGATCTTAACTTGCTTTTAAAAAATTTATTTGAATTTATTTTTTATTTTAATATCACTCACAAACTTTTTTTCCAAGGTAATTTCAAATTTTAATATTTTTCTCAAGAATTTGATTTGCTTTTTCTATATCTTTAATTTCAAAATTTCAATTTTTAAATTATTATTTAAAATTTATCCATTTCATAACTTTTCCATTGTAACTTATTTCATCTTAATCTTATAATTCGTTACAACAAAGAGTAATGGCATTATTATTTACAAATATTTTGTTTCCTCCAAAAGCTTAAATTTAATGACCGTAATGGCAAGCATGTATCCTGTCAGGTAAAGATTCGTTTTGAGAGTGTTCAATACCACATTATCTTCTACATAGTAAGCAATATTCAATACAACCAGTTAATTAAGCTTTAAAATCTTAAAGATGTTCACCAATAATTTCTTCAACTTGAATGCTATTATTCATTTAATCTAGTATTTTTTATTCAATAATTTTTTCATTAATTTATTATAAAAACCATGCTAAATTTGTAATTCTCGAGCCTTCTTCAAAGGAAAGAATACTTTTAACAATATTAATGTTAAGATTCTCTGCTTTAATTTCAGAAGATAAAGGTAAATCATTAGCTTCATTTATTTTAAATTAGATATTGTTGATTGTTATAAATTCTTTTTATAATCACTTATTTTGAATAAATTTTAAAAAATATTAAAAAACTACTTGTTAGCTAATTATCTCCAATTAAATAAAATCAACTTTTTATGTTTTAATTAAAGCACTTTCTTATTATACTGTTTTAAAGATTTTACTTGAAAAATTTAATTTTTTTTACTCAATAAGTTGCTAAAAAGTTATAAAATAAGCAGTCAAAGATTAAATTTGCTTTTAAATTATTTGCATATACATTTACATAGTTTCTTAAATAATTTTAGTTACTTTCGTTCTTCAGTACTTTTCAAACATCTTGTTAAATAAGACTTTAGGATCTACATAAAATTCTATTGCTTCTTTATCTGTTATTTCAAATTATTCTTCTGTTTCAGATTACTATTAATTAATTTACTTATCTTGAATTTGATTTTCTTATCTTGAATTTGATTTTCTTAAGCTTTATTTAATAGGAATTCTTCTATTTTTTAAATAATTACAGATTTTTAAAATTAGTTTTATTTAATGGGTTTCATTTTTTCATTAAAATCTGATATAATTTACGTCTTAGTTTCTTTTACCAAATCTTCTTTTATCTTTTTAACTATTTGTTTTGCAAGAGAAGAATCTTATAGAGTATCGTTGCAAGTCAAAAAGGCAATGAACTTTTCTTTTTATATTTCCTTTGAAGAATTTCAAATATGAAAAGGAGAATGTTCTTTTATAATTTCTAATTATTCCGCTAAGGCAGTTAAATATGTTTGAGCGACTATATGTAAAAAGCGAGTTCCTTTTTCTGAAGTTTCTAAACAGAATGGTTTTATTTCATCGTTAAGGATTTATATTAAATTTTTTATACTTTTTGCTATGTTTTAAATTAACTTTTGAGTAATCTAAACAAATTAATTTTTGAATTTATCTTTTTCATTGCCTTTCAATTATTTAATTAAATCAAACACGTTCTAGTTTTAAATAATTTCTCCGTTTATTTAATAATTTTATAAAACGCTTACTTCTATATCATTTATTATCTTATTCCAACTTATTTTTTGATGAAAGTAATTAAGAGTATTCTAAAACTCATACACTTGTTCTTGTAATGGAAATTTTCAAGGATCTTCAATAAACTTAAAAAACTTATTCTAATTTGAATCTAATTATTCTATAAACTAAGAATTAAATTCATAATTTGTTCAGCTATCTTTAAAATAGCCTCACTCATTTCCAGCTTCCATATTTGTTACTTTGTCTAAATACAATTAAGGGCTATAAAAATATGTCGATTATTTATATTATATTTTATTATGGATATTACTAAAGTTTATCGTATTCATTTTTTTAAAATCAAAATATTTATATTCAAGCTTCAAATTAAAATAAATGTCAATAAGATTGTTTTAACCTTTAAAATATATCTATACGTTTTAATAGATATCATATACAAATGATGATATATAATTTTTCATTTATTCTTTTGAATTCTCTAAAATTGACTTATATTTTACTTAATTTTGATCTTGATTTTGTTAATAGTTTTATTGAATTTCTTGCAATACATTTTCTATATTATTTAATTTATCAATTAGAATTGAACAATCCAGATAAAACCATTAGCAATCCTTTTGAATATCCTTAATTAGTGTTAAAATTAGATCGGTATCAATTTGTTTCTTTTCTTATTAATATCATTAACATGTAAAAGCTTAATATAAAGTTTTTTTCAAATTTTGAAAACAAAATCTTTCTTTTACAAATTTTCACCATTAAAATTACATTTAAGTTTTTTGTATATTAACAATTTATTGAGTACATCCTGTAAAATATTATTTTTATTGATTTTATCAAGAAAATACATTTTAAATTGATGGAGAAATCTTGTTTCCTGTGAAAAAGAAGAAACTTCCACTTCAATTTTATTATTGAATTTCATTTAAAAAGAATTATGATCCTTAGCTTTTAAATTCTTCAAGAAATCTCGTTTCTTCCTGAATATTTAAATGTTTGTTATCAATTATTTAATTTTAATATTGAGTATGAATCAACTTGAATGTATCTTCATTAATAACTTCTGATTTCCTCAACATTTAACTAATTTCACTTGATATTTAACTCCAAGCTTCTTCAAACTTCTGCTAAGCTTCTTTTTCTTCATAACGACTTTTTTCTTATAAAGCAACCCAAATAAATGTTGATATTCTTATATTACCTAACTCTTTAGATTTTTCATCAGCAAATATTGCTATTTATTCATTAGTATATGAATACCATTATTGCTTTTAATAATGAAATTAACGCTCAAGAATATTTTTTTTATTTTATTTAAGTGCTAATTAAATTTTTTAATTACTACAATACTTATCAAATTCACTCATAATATTTTGCTAAACTTAATTAAAATTATTATCAATAGAATATTTAATTTAGAGACTAATATTTTCTATTTTAATTAAAGTAGAATCCTAATATAATGCTTTTTTCAATTCTTTCTAAATTATGCTATTCATTTCAATTTTATGATCTTCAAATTTTTATTCTAAATTATCTTAAATTAAAGACTAAATTTTTTCGCTGAGTTTTTTACTTTATTTTTTCTCCTCCAAACTAGTAAATTCTGTTATTCCTGCAAATCTTTAAGTAAAAACCCAATGGCCAGACGCAAATTTAAATCATTCTCATAAAGTATAATGATTTCTTTATATTTCATCTTATTAAAAAGCACTTAATAATATCTTAGTTCTTAATTGTTCTATGAGTTTAGAAAATTCCTAAGATGTTTTATTTATTATAAAAGCTCCATCACCTGATCTCTCAAACGCAAAAGGAAGTATAATTACATTTTCTTCGGTTATTTAAAGCACTTTTTAAGATTTTACATTTTCTTATTTCGCTGTCTAGTTTTGATTCTCCTCTATTTATAATATAGCTTATTATATCCCTTTGACACTTTCTTCCATAGCCGTTTTATTTATTTCCGTTTGCTAATTCATAATAATATAAGTACTTGGTTATCAAATAATGTTCTCTTTCAAGGATGCAATAACATCTATAGTAAGTTTGATAATCTCAGACATTTATTTATTAATTTCTCCTCTGTTGCATATTAAAACTACATGAGATACACACATTATATAAAATACTATTCTTCTATCAAACTAATCATCTCTACCTTCAGCTGCTTAAATTCCTTCTGTATCTAATAATAATATTTTCCTATATTTTGAATGCTCATTTTTTTC
Organism: Loxodes magnus; assembly: GCA_946699065.1. NCBI lineage: Eukaryota > Ciliophora > Karyorelictea > Loxodida > Loxodidae > Loxodes > Loxodes magnus. The sequence continues at coordinate 74,820 of CAMPDV010001060.1, forward strand.
AATTTAAATTAAAGAAGCATAAACTCCTTTTGTGCACCTTCCTGCTGATGATAAAAACTATGTCCCAAATAGGTAATTAAGTAGTAGAGATTTTCCTGAAGATTATGGACCTATAATGCTAATTACTAAAACTTATTCTTTATCGTTTTAGTACAAACTATCATAAACGCCTGAAATAAACTATAAATTATTGCCATCAATAATTTCAATTGGCTATCCATATTTAATTTATTGCTATATTAACGTTATATAAGAATTTTTTGATGCAATGCCTTCATTTTAATAGATTGCTTATTTATTTACTTTTGAATATTATCCTAGATAGTATAATTCTCTGAATAAAAATTCTTAACTAATTTATTTCTATTAAATTTGGTTATTTTTTTTCTCTATTTTACTTTAAAGTAAACATTTAATCTCATTTGTTTATTGTTTTTTTTGTAATTTGGAGTTATAGCTATTAATTTTTTACATAAAAGGTTATATTTCCTAGATTATTAATCCTTTCAGTATTTTAAATATTATTTGCTGAATTCCAATAAAGCTTTAAGAATTTATAATTTCTATAAGAATTTTAACTATTTCAGTTTATTATTGTTTTGATAATTAACTTTTGAAATTTTCTATATTATTAAGAATTTAATGACTGGTTTACTAATCAATATCGCTTTCTTTATAAAGTTGAATTTACTATTTACAAATATCTTCCATAATACTATTACATGGTAAAAGTTTATTTTGACTAAAATCCTTAAATTAGTTAAAAAAATTGTTAATAACTTCTAAATTTTTACTTATACCTTAAACAATTTTTAGATTTTAAGTAATAAGCTAATGAAATTCTTTCAGTGAATTTAATCTTATCTATCAGTCTCCAATTAATTACTCTTAACCTTATACTTTTTACATAATTAATTATTGAATTTAATCTCTTAAATTTGTTTTACTAAATGCATCAAGATTTTCATATAAGCAAATCTTAAATTTATGAATGTTATCATTAAGATCTTGATAGTCTGTAGTATTTTTACTGTAATTGTAGTTATGCTCTATTATTATGATTACACTATCTTCTTTTATTTATTTTATGACTTTTATTTGTTCTTGAAGTAATGTTTAATCATTTTGATTGTTAAGAATATGAATAATAAAAATATTGAAAAGACGATAAAACCTCTTCAACATTTCAACTTATTAAAATCCATGAGCGTCAGCTACTGGAATACCCATTGGCTAAGCAAAATTAAAGTCAAACTATATTTCAATACTTCCAAAATTGGTTAATCTACTATTATGAGATTCAAAATCTCTATTTAGTATTTAATTAATGAGAGAAGTACATCCTTTAGGCCCTTTATTTTAATTTTTTTGTAACTTAAAAGTTAAAATGGATAAATAATATTCAAAAATATAAAAAAGCTCAGGTCAAATTATTTCTTTACTTTAGTTATTTCACGAATCTATTTCATAAGAAAGTAGAGTAACAGGCATAAATTAAGAACAAGAAATGCACAGAAAAATTCTTAACTGTTCATCTGCATTTTTCATAAGAAATTAAAAAAGCTAAAGTCTTGTTATAGGAGTTGAGTTTCTTTATTTATAAAGATTAGCTATTAACTTATTAAAACTTTACCTCTTTTTAATATAATCGAAAAGCAAAAGGGAAAGTTATTCACAAAGAATTTCATTTTTATTTCCATATATTTAGGATATTTACTATTCTAACTTTTGCATATTCAAAGTAGTATGAACAAGCATAAAATCTGAAATTTTCAATTTTTTTCCTTATTTTAAGAGTTTCTAAATTTCTTTTAAGCTTTATATTTTTTGTACTTAGCAATTTTGAGGCTTTTCAACTTTTGAATAAACAGGATGCCTTTTAATAAATATTTCATAAAGTTAGTTATATATTTTTTCGTCTTCTGTTAATATAAAATAGCAAATATCTTTGAATTATTATTTATTTTATTCCAATTATTATTATTCTATTTCTCTATCTTAATTTTTAAGAATTTCAAAAATTGCTCTAACTTAAGATTTTATTTCAGAAGGAATTTATATAATAAAAATTTCTTCATATTTTAGATACTATTCAAATTTTTAATCTATATCAATTAAACGCTTATAAATCTCTGTGCCAGTTTAGTAATTCTATTATTCCTTCAATTTATCTAAAAGAGTTTAAGATGATTCTTAATATTTTTCTTAGTCAAATAAATCAATTATTTCTTAGAATTAATTTTCCTTCTGACTATAATCATCTTAAAGAAGTTTTACTTTCATTTTTTTCTCTAGATGAGGTTAATCTTTGAATATAAGCTAAGAAATTTTATCATAAAAATATTTATTGCTCTTATAAAAATTTAAAAGTAATTCTGGAATTTAATCAAAAAATTAAGATTTATATAATTAAATAAGGCCTTCGAAATCTTCTATTAGATCAATCGGACATTAGTTGGAAAAAGTATTCAATAATTTTTCTAGTGTTATGGGTACTTTTTACTGATAGCATATAGGTGATTAAATTTATGAATAATCCTTTAATAATTCTAAATATAAATAAACACTAAGAATTAAATCCTTTTAATTTATCTTTTATAATACTTAGTTACAATATTTGAAATTTTTTTTGTTTAATCAAAACATTAAGAGATTTTTATTAGCTATGTAATCATTAGTTTTTTCAAAATAAGAATATTAAGTACAATATTTTTCAAAAAATTCCAATTCTCTCTTCTGAATCAACTAAGATAATATTTCTTCTTATTTTATTTTCTCTTAAGAGCTGAAGTAAGAATGAAATTATTCCATATTTTAGATACTAAAGTTTTATTCATTTATTTATAAAGACGCTTAATAAAATTATTCTTCATTATTACTTGTTTGATTGCTTGCTTGATCTTAATTTTAAATAGTTATCAGTTATTTATTTTCTTCATTTGCTATGTCCTAAACATTTTATTCCAAACCTTTTTAATTGCTTTATTCTCTTGCTTATTTTGATTCGATTTTTTAAGTATTTTTATTTAAAGTTTAAGAAAAACCATAACTATATGGCTAATTCATTATCTACTATTTTTAATTAAAAGACTTTATAATAAATTATCTTATAAAGATTAATTTTAAAATTATTTTAGTTTATTTATATTTATATCCTTAAAATTTTTTTCACTATCCGTTATTTTTGCAACTAGAGACTTAATATAAATTAGTATTCAAAGTAGAAATACTTAAATCAATTATAAAGGATTTTTTACCAAAAAATAATATATTATATAAAAATAACTTTTGAATCTTAAAAGTAAAAATATATATTTTAATAATGTAGAAATAAACTTATAATAAATCCATTTAGTTAAAGTTTCCTATTATTGAATTATCAAAAATAGAATATGATAAATATCATTTATTCCTAAAGAGTTATAAAGCCTTTCCAATTATAAATTTTTATTTACAAAATAGTTTTGCTAAGTGAAATTTTTACTATAAGAACAAAACCATTTTTAATAATTAAAATTTAAAAGCAATTTTACTTTATTCTAAAGTCTAATACTAAAGCATTTTTTATAAACTATGCTAAAATGTTACTAATTTTCTTTTAAATAAGTAGAGATCATAAAATTAGTCATAAATTTATTAAACACGGGATATTAAACACACAATATAAGAAACCTCATTAATTATGTAATCAAGTACAATAAATTGAAAAAATGCAATATTAAAATTATTCAAAATAAAAAAATCTTAAATAAAGATAAATATTTAGAAATTAATTATGAATTTTTAGGATTGAAGTAAATAACAAATTTTTAAATCAAAACTTTTAGCAAATATATTAAATCATGCTTTAATTAAAAATTTAATGAAATTGATCAGAAAATTTATAGATGAAGATATATAAAAAAATTATAAACATTTATAAAAATCTAAAATCTAATAATTAAAAATTAAATAGCTTATTTATAAAAACTTAAATTAATTTAGAAATAATAAAGACATAAGAGTTTCTTAAAAATGTGATAGATTTAAGCAATATTTAGATTATTTTTTATTAAATTTAGTCATTTTATTGAAAATTCCGATTTCTGAAATGAATGATGATAGCAAACAATAAATTTATATGTTATATGTTTATAAGTATTTTGTAATTATAATATTTAAGTTGCTACTTTTTAAACTTAAAACTCTAATTTTCTTTTTTATGAGATTAATTTTTTAGTTTAGTCATAAACTATTCGTTTATTTTATTTTAAACTTTTGAAAAAGAATTAACTAAAGCTTATTAAGTTTAATGAAAGTTTAAAATATTAGCATGATTTCTAATGAAAGTATTAAACATTTCGCTATTTAAATTTTTTATTTAAATCATTAGATATAATGATTTAATTTACTGACGAAATTAAGCTTGCATTTATATCTTGATTAAATTAATAAAAGTCTAAGGAGCAGGAGATATCTTCAAAGTCTTATTAATGATAAAAAACATTTAATTTTAAAAGCTTTCTTACTTTATCTAAATTATCTTGATTTTTTAAAACAAGAAAACAACTTTAAATCTAACTAAATCAAGTCAGTTTTTTTATTTTTTTTCCAAGATTGAAAATAAAAAATTTGCGAGTTATTTAAACTATTTTTTATTAAGGTATCTATCAATAGTCTCGTAAATTAAGTAAAATAAATTTAAGATAAATTTATAAGAATAGAACATTAGTTTTAGAAAAAATGTACTTAGATTAAATATTAAATCAAATAAAAATAAAGAGAGAATGCAAGCAATGCTTGAATTACAAATTTAAGAATCGGATAAAAATTAATATAAAAGGCAAGCTAAAATAAAGCAAGCATTAAGAATGAAATATATTTCAAAATTAAAACATTATTAAAAATTCTAAAGATTTATAGTTGATATGATTTTATAACCATAATAGTGGAAATAATAAGTTTGGGAATTTTGCTTAAGATTTAAACTTATAATTGATAGAAATTTTTTATATGATCTAGTTGTAAAAAATGAGGTTAAAGAAGTTCTAAATCAATAGAAATGGAATATTTAAATAGTTTAAGTAAAATAATGAAGGGCTATAAATATTTGATAATTAATTGTAACTGTACCTAAAATACAAGGATAAACTAATTAAAGGTACTTCGAGATATATTGACAAGCATAATTTGAAAACTTTAGTAGAAAGAGCTTGATTTGTATTAATTTAAGTTAATAGACAAGAATAAATTGAAATTATAAGAAATCATAAATTAGTATTTTATATTTTAAATCTGTTATTTCTCAGATTTTTTGAAACATAAAATAAATTATAATCTTACATGCGAAAAGAGATTAAGCAATAATAAAATTTAAATCAAAATAGTAATAAAAAAATAAGATTGTTAATTGGAAAAGATGCAAATTACAATAAAAAGATGAGATTTAGACTTTAAAAAAACGCTAAGTAATATTTATAATTAACTACAAATTTATTCACTAATTATATAAAATAGGCAGAAGTAGGTTTAAAAACTATGATAAAATAGCAAACTAACATAATTTTATATAAATTTAGATTATGAAGTTCTAATATGACTAGGATGAAGAATATAATAGCAGTTTAAACATTTAATATTTGAATGGAAAATGAAAATTTATTTAATTTATCAAGAACTTATAAATAAAAGCTACCTTATTATGTAGCATGCATTTATAACTTATTTTAAGCAATAAATGAACATCATTTTGTCAAAATTTCTTAAAACTATATTAAAGTGTACAATTGAAAAAATATTATTCAAGCTGTTAAGGATTTTTGAAGAATTAAGGCATTTATAATATTAAAAAATTATAGTAAGTTCTTGAAAAATATTTCGAGTCAAAAGAGAAAAATAAATCCTAAAACTTTTCATTTTAAAAAATAAAAATAGGTGTTGATTCTGCAAAAAAATTTAACATAAAGTAGATTATTGCTAAAAATTCAAGGAGAAATAATATAAAATACAGAAAGAGAAATTAAAAACTTATTCAGAATTTATTGCTTGCCAAGTGGATAATTTTTCAAGAAAAAATATTCTAATCTAATTAAGAAGCTCTTAAATTTAGACTTATTGGAAATTTGAGAAATGATAATGAGGCATTGATTTCCAGGATCTGAAAAAAGATAAAACGAGCAAATTATAAGAATTTATACCAAGAAAAGCCAGAAGAATTCGAGAATTATTGATTAATAAAAATTCTAAAAATTCAAATTCGTGATAAATAAATTAAAGGTGACGCTACGCTAATACGTTTTTATTATTAGTATTTCTAATTATCATTTACTTGATTTATTTTTCTGTAAATAAAGGTATTTCTTAAAATTTATTTAATTATTAATTATTACTAAATGTTTTACTTTTAGCACCACATCTATTTTTCTATTTGAGGAATTTAAATCGTTTTCACTTAAAGTCATTTATAGTATGAAACGCCTTAAGTCATAATTCCTGATCTTTTCCAATGGTCAATCCTTTATATTAGAATAATATATACTTTTAAAGTTATGTTCAAAAGTCTCAAACTCTCCACATATACAACAGGAACTGTTAATAGTATCATGACGATCTTGCAGATCTATACGAAAATTATAAGATTATATTTTGAGTTTATATATACTGATAGTTTCTCGTCTATACTATTTGTTTAACTTCTTGATAATTTGTGGCATTTGTTAAAGATTGCCAAGCTGTTCAGTATATGTTATTGCTGCTTCATTCTCATAATTTTTTAGTAGCTGCATTATATAAATATTTATGTATTTTGTCTCTATATGATTGTCAAAGTTTTAATAATAATAATAATATACTTAAAGTTAGTAGAGTTTTGCATTCTCTGGAATTGCAACCAGTTCCTGCGGACAGCTTTTTTAACGTGGGTGTGATCCACGACCTTTTTATTAAGTGGAAGGTTACCACTGTAACCGTTCAAGTGGTCTTGCAAAAAGCTTTTATTTGTGGATCCCTGTTGGAGTTATTCATAGTTTATTGAGTTGTCTCCATGTTCTTTTCTGCTCTTATTCGTTTATTTTCTTTCACTATCAACAGTTTTTTAAAATATGTTGATTTGATTTGCAACATCAACAAAGTTTGTATTATTGTCTTTATTTCGTTCTTTTTTATGATAATTTATTTTCTATATTTTCTAATCTTTTAATGAAACTTGTATCAATCATTTCTTTTTCTGGATTCAATTCTGTTTTTAATTCTATTGGTATTTTTTCTATTTCCATTTTTGTGTAGTATTTAAAATTTTATTATGATTAAGTTCAGAGTTATTCTTCCGTTATTAATTTGCTACAAATAAGTTATCTTCTAAGTATTAGTAATTCGTTGTTCTAATCTTCTATATTACTCATTAGTTCCCGTATTTTTTCGCCTAAGTTGTAAGTTGTTTCTTCATAATTTGAGATTACTTTTTACATTTGGTCTAATTAAATTTAAAGTTTTTGATTAGTTTCGTTTTTAGGTTAACTTATCTCTATTTATCCTACCATAACTTTACCTTCTGAAGAAGAGCTTGACTCCTCCTATTGTTATTATTTTTTCTAAATTTCTTTTGCCGCTTTTCTCTTTAGGTTTCTAAGTTAATTTTTTGAGAGTCGAAGAGATTAATCCATTTTTTTTGCTTCTAGATAAACTTTATATTGTCAAAGTTTTAAGATTGGTATTATTCAAGTAATTCTGCAAATCGATATTGTAAAGGTTTGATAATTGCTACATTTTTACCTGGTATTAATAAAAAAAGAGCCTATTGTTGATTTTGGAAAGTTAATACTTTCTTATTTCGTTTTATAGTAGAATTTGAAGAATTTTATAGCCATAATGTGTTTTAAGTTAACCAGTTTAAATTTATATGACATGACTCGTTAAAAGTTGAAGTTGCTTCTTAAAATACTTTTCTTGAAATCATTCACATGCTTGATTCAATTATATTCAGAACTCGAATTACTCCTTTTTGAATAAACCGTAGTACTAGTTCCCCTCCATATTACGCTTTAGGTAGTGTAAAAAATCAACATAGAGTTTTAAAATTTCAAGTTGCATTCTAATATCTCATCAGTTAAAAGCAGCCTTCTCCATTACAACAATATATTTAAATAGAACATATTTACAATGGATATTCAAATTCTTCTTCTGGTATAGAATAACTCTTAATATATTACTTTTTCTTTTTAAGCAATTAATTAATTTTCTAATCATAAATTTAAGATTTATAATTCCTAATGTTTCTTTAGAATTTAGATGCATTCGGATTTGGTAACGTTGATCTTTAAGTGATTTTATGCAAAAATCTTGCATGCTTCATTTATTACCTCGACATCTATTTAGCAAATTTGGAAAGAAGAATCAGATTATCTAACCATCCTCTGCAAACGAATTGCTAATACTCGAACGCTGCCATTTGAATTCCAATTAGGTACTTTTACTTTCCAAATATCTGATTAAATGTCATAATACAACAATGCTAAAACTAGTCTATGCGATTCTTCTTCATAACTCCATTGTTGAATTATAATGCTCTAGTGGTCATTCCACTTATAAAAAATGCGGAATTTATGCTTATATAAATGATTCTAAGGCTTTTATTAGTCCAAATGGTAAGTGACTCTCTTAAACTAATAAAATAAAAATCTTCTTTTTATTGAATCAAACATTTTTTTGACATCTATCAATATTGCGATCAATCTAGTCTTCCCTTTTCCATATTTTCTATATTTATCAATTATCTTCGGAATTACCCAAATATATTAAGTAATTTTTCTATTTTTATGAACTCATTTAAGAAGGATGAATTAAATTTTTCTAATAGATCAAATAAGTAATCTTTTTGCTATATTTTTAACTTATAGTTTTACAATAGTATTAATAAGAGAAATAAGTATGTAGTTTTTCTAATCATCTTTATTTCCTTTTTTAAATATTATAATTATTACAGAAGTATTTAACTCTTAAGAAATTTTTTGAGGATTTAACATATATTCAGAAAAGAGTGAAAATCATGAACAAATATTATCCACTTTATTTTAGTAATTCACCTTTTATTCCGTCTGAACCAACTGCTTTGCCATTTTTATTTCTTTATAATCTCTTATGTATCTTGTATGGAAAAAGATCAAATCTTATAAATATGAGAGTGGATAATCTTTAATTATTTTTGTTTATTTTTTATTTCTTATTTAATATTTTCAGAGATTCAATCGAGTGATCTCTTATTTACGTTTTTAGAGAAGGCGTTGAAAGCTTTGCTAATTCACTTCTCTGATTTTTCTCTTTATCGCCTATTTGTTAGTTGAAAAAGAAGGCTACTTTGCATTTTTTATTATTTAGGATATTTTTTGTTAATTTTTAAATTTCCTCCTGCTGATTAATTGTTGGTCTTTAGAAAATGGGTAACTTGAAACTGAGACGTGATAAGAGAAGATGCTTCTGGTTTTCTCTCTGATTCTGAGGAGTTGATAAAAAAGTCTTTCCTGGGGTCATCCGATTTATATTTTTCTCCTCCTTATTTAAATTAAATTATTTAATAAAAATGAAATTTATTTTCAAATGAACGAAATTATTAAAATAAAGATTAAATAAAAATAGCTAATTTGTTAAATTAACGAAAAATATAAATAAAATTAGATATTATAAATTAACCTTATAAAGAGAATAAAAAAAATTTCAACCTTTATTATTATAATTTAACTTAAGAATGTTTTCAGATAGGTAAATTAAAATTCAGTCCGAAGGACAGCAGTTTATGCCTGCTGTTTAATATTACTTTTCGGAACATCCTATTTTGGTGAGATTGGGAACACAGTTTTCTCCAGGTTTTACTACCTTTCGTTTGAGGTCTTGTTTAATTCCCATCTTTCTAGAATTTTAGATTTCTCCACTGTGGAATATATTTTGTTCAATCAGTCTTCTTATCTTTTTATCTTCTTTTTCACTTTAATCCAATAATTTTGTTGTTTCTATTTAAATTTCCAACACTTCCAATGAAAATGTCGAGTGCTTTCTCAGCAGATGAATTTCTTTCTAATCTTTATTAATTTTTTTAAAGTTTCACATCCATAATATTCCTTTTTTGCTAAATTGAATTAGTCTTGGCTTTAATTACTTTAGCTCTTATTCCTTTTCGATCAATCACTCATCCAGCGGATTGAGAAACAATTTTGCTAATTCTAAATTCTAAAGAATGGATATATTTTGCATTCGAAATTATCGATTCTGGATTAATTCTATTAATTTTTCTCTTCCAGCTTTTCTGTAAGTTTTTGGTTAAGATATTTAAGCATTTGCTTCTCTTACTGAAGGGTAATGATCTCTAGAACAAGTTGAGCAATATTTATTTACACATGTCAAAGGCAAAGATCATTACTTCCTGGTCCATAACTATTTCATACCCTCTGCTGAAGCTTTTTTTTTGTCGGTGTTCCCGATGTGTGCTATTTGTTAAGTTCTTATTTAGTCTTTTTAATTTATCCCTCCTTGTTGCTAGTTATTAAATAAATTGTTTAGCGGATCCAGACAGTCACCGCTAAAATAAGTTTTTAAGTTTGAGCCTAGTTTTTAACTAGCTCTATAACTCGCGAGTCTTGTATTTCTTGTCTTCCATCTTTTGTCATTTCGTTCGTTTGTCGTTTTTCCCAATATTTCCAATTCAAGGTCCGTTTTCAATCTATAAATTTTCCATTCTCTCTACATCAGATTTAGTTTTTCTTTTTTTTTATCTACTGTATAACTTGCTTTTTCCATGAATTTTCCTTTACTTTTCCGAATTATCCACAGTTCTTCCACAGATGATATTTACTTTTGCAGTAGTAGCATAGTTTCCTTATCTTAGGTCCTTTTTATTGATTCGGCTTGGAATTTTTTCTATTTCCATCTTATCGGAACTGAAATTCTATTCTGATAGAATCTGCTAGCTTTGGATTCTCTTTTGACTTTGCAAAATGTTTTCAAACTGCTAGCTCTGGGCTTGGATCTACTGAACTTGGGAATTTGTCTGACTGAACTGTTCTTGTTAGTAGTTCCATAGAGCACCGATCTCTCTTTCCTGATTAGACATTCTGAGGTCTAATGTGTCTTGCAGTCCGTGCTGGATCTATTGTGATAGTTTGTCATTCTCTTTACGAAGCTTCCTAACCTCTTCCTGGAGGTTCAGCACCACTATGATGAGCTGTTCCATGCTCATCTGGCCAGAAGGATTAAACTCCGACACATCCTGGTGGAGAGCAGACTTAATCTGCTTTCTCGGTTTCTCTTCTGAGGTAGGGTTTTCCACGTGTTAGGCTTTCTTAAAATGTTGCTATTCTTCCTGGTTTTACTAGGTTCCAGGATATTAAGGTTAAGCGAGAGAAAGTTAATTGGCTTTCGGTTTTCTCTCCTATTTCTAGGTGTAAAAACCAGATCTAAAGCCTTCCACCATTTTTTTTTCTTTCTCCTTGATACTAGTTTGAGGAATATTTGTCTTGTTTAATTCTCTCTAAGAAAGTTTCAAGAATTTTAGAAGAAGGTTATGTCAATTTAAGAATCGTCGTTGTTTGAGAAATGACGTTTCTTGTTTTTTATCCTATTATTAAGAGGTGTAAAAAAAACTCTTTCTGAAACATTCAGCTATTTTTTAATTCTTTTATTAGATTAATATTAAATGATTTATTTTCAAGTAAGAAATCTGATAAACACCAATTTAGTTTGTTAATTTTAGCAAACTAATATTTTAAAATAAGAGAAATTTAGAATAAAAATATCAAAAAGAATACAAAACCATTTTAATAAGTTCAAAAGAAACAAAATCAAATTGATAAAAAAATTAGAAAAGAGTTCAAGTATAAACATAATCACAATTAAAGGCCTCTTAATTATGTCGAATTTGTTTGCAAAAATTTGAATTATCTAAGATCTTGACTATTTATGTCTTGAATTTTGAGAAACTTCTAAAGTAATAAAACAAGAGAGCAAGCATTTAAAGAAGGACAGCAAAAGATTTAAGGAAAAATTTAGCAAATAGGAAGATATTATTTATAACTCGTGTTTTAAGAAAGAGATTTAAATATCTTCTTCAGAAAAAACACTTAAGAATTGACATAATGAGTCGATAATTTTAAACGGCAAATTGCAGATAAAACAAAATGAAGAATCTGAAAAGCAGAAGAGAATAAATAAGAAAATTATTAAAAATATAATAAATATAGAACTTTGAGAATAGAAAGAGTTAGATATTTGGGTCATGTTATAAAAGAAAATATAAGTTTTGAAAAACATTTGGAAAATAGATTCGAAGCAGCGCAAAAGATGTAAGCTTAGGTAATAGGGAAATTATCGATAAACAGGGAATAACTTTATATAACTTAGGAATGATGATTAAAGCTTTTATAAGTTCAGATTTAGTTATGAAACAGAAGTGATTCAATTTTGTGAAAAATTGTAGGTTGGTAAATAATGGAATAATTAGAATTCCTATAGAAAATATTTTAAGAGCTATTATATACGAACCTTTTTGTGTATAGAATGAAATGAAAGAACATTAATTATAATTTATGAAATTTAAACAATATTTATAATAGAAAATTTTTAGATTAAGAAATAGACTATAGAAAAATAAAAATGATACTTGATGGTCTAATAGGAGAGTTAGGTAGAGAAGAAAACTTCATACACTAATAGTTAACAGAAAAAAAACTGAATTAAAAATCAAAGACAAAGATGTTCTTACAGAAGATGGACAAAACATAAGATTAATTAATTAATTAATTTACGTGATTTCACCTTTATTTGGTTAATCACAAATCAAAAGTTTAAAGTTAAATAAAAGTTTCTTCATATTTGCTTGGATCTTGTTTATCATAAGTTCTGAGAATTTTTACTCTATTTTTTCTGAGAGTTTCTGATAGATCGATTTCCATTCATTTCTTATTAAATTCGTTAATTGAATGCTATATTTTTGGAGCTTCTTTGTTTAGCTGGAGTATTTTTTTCTGTATAGTTTACCGTCTTGATTGCAATAGATCCTGAAAATATTTTCCCATTAGTTTTCTACTATTTTATTTTTATTAGAATTGGAAGCAGCTTCTAACTTTGTGCCCTGGTCGTTTACAGTATTAACATTTCATTATTTTCCAATAGGGAATATAATTTGTTGTAGGATGTTGCTCTACATCCATCGGATCATTCATCTCCATTTTTTGCAGTAATATGGTTTCAGTTAACTCTGCGAATTGATTAAATTTTATTACTAATTATTTTATCCTGATCATTCCTAGCTATTTATTTTCAATTTTTTTCTTATGAGTTAATCATCAGATGCTCAATTTTTATTTCGAGTTCTTGTATTGTTCTTGTACAGTTCTTGTACAGTTCTTGTACAGTTCTTAAAAGCTTAAATTTTCTAATTGCATGAATTAGAGTTCTCAAAATATTTTTTATTAATCGTAGCTTGATTAAGACGATTCCTTTTGAGAAGAGATTTTTTGCAAGTAATTTTTCATTTTATTTATATAAAAGATAAGAAGTAAAGTACCATTCGTGCAATATAAGAATATAGGATATATGAAGAAGATAGACGAAGAGAGGAATGGATGATAACGACATCGCACTAAAGGAAATTTTTTGACGAGTCCATAATAGGTATCAAATTACCTAAGACACAATAAATTTGGAAAAGAAGAAATATGTGATATATTTAGACTAAGGACATATTTAACGGTATTGCCTAAAGGAAAGATATCTAGTAGAAACAAGTAAATGTCCTTTTTGTGATGACATAAAAGAAGACATAATAAATATAATTGAATGATGTGAAGAATATATGGAAGGAAGAAAAAATGCCCTAACAACTTAGAAGCAATAATATCAGGTTGATAAAAGTTGTAATTATTTGGCATGGTATGAGGAATGGCTATATTTGAAAAATATATTAAAGGATTATGAGAACTTCTTACATAACTACATTGTTGTAATAAAATCTGCAAGTCATTTATCCATTGATAAGAAAAGAAGAGTTCGGATTTTTATAGAAGGATTCAAAATATTTTATTACTTATTTAAACTTTTTAAAAATATTAATATTATGAGTATCTTTCTTTTTGCAATTTTTTCTCATTCAAAATTTCAATATCTTTTATCACTTGCGACTCTCAATCTCTTGCCAGCAAATTCAGCTACTAATTCATTGCTAATTTAAATCCATTACTAATTTCAGTAATCTATTTATCTTAGATACAAAGTTTTTTTACTATCTCTTAATGATAAACTTATATTTTCATCATCACAATATTTCTAAAAATCTCTTAACATAATTTATTTTATTTAGTCAAATTTATCATTAGTCTACTGCTTCATTTCCTTACTAATTATTTCTATTTTTATATTAGCAACTCCTTGATATTTTTGTAGTGCCTTTTAAACTAGATTTGTTAAATTTTACTTATGTTATTATTCTTTAGTTTTAAAATTATCTTATATTAACTGGCTTATTTTTTCACTTAATTTATTGTCTTATTTCTTTTCATCAAGACTAGTAAACTATGTTATACCTTTACATACCTAGGTGAATGATCAATGGCTTGAAGAAAATAAAAATCATTCATGCAAAGTATAGTGATCCCATTACTTATTTTCATATTAAACTGCTCTTTTTAATATTTCTTTTCTAAGAGGTTCTAATAATTCAGAAAATTCAAAAGATTGTTAATTAACTAATAGATTTCCTTCTCTTGATCTATCAAATACAAAGGTAAAATAAATACATTTTCTTTTGTTATTGTAAACATTTGTTTTAGTTTTTAATTCTAATTTTGCTGATTTTCACTCATATTTTCATCTATATCAAAAATAGCCTAAGTTATTCCTTTAACGCTTTCTTCCATAGCAAACTCATTTATTAAAGCTTGCATATTCATTATGATATTTACGCTCGGTTATTCTATAATTCTTTCTTTAAGAGCTGAAATTGCATCAATAGCTAGTTTTATTACTTCAGCCATTTGCTTATTCATTTCTCCCTTATTGAATATAAGTATAACATGAGATACACACATTAAATAGAATATTATCATTCTATCAAGCTAATCATCTCTTCCTTCTGCAGATAAAATTCCTTCAGTATCAAGTAATAATATTTTCTTATAAGGAGAGTTTTAATTATTACTTATTGTTAATAAAGAAGCATAAACTCCTCTTGTACGTCTTCCAGTAGTCATAAATTATGTACCAAAGAGGATGTTAAGTAGAAGTGACTTTCTTGATGATTGAGGACCTATAGCACTTACTACAAGAACTTAATCTTAATCATTTTAGTGTATTATATTATACACATCTGATATAAACTATAAATTATTGCCATCTATTATTTCAAATTGTTATCCTTAGCTTATTTATAGCTTCGCCAGTTCAAAGTAAGAATTTTTGGATTCCTCTCCTATATTAATCTAATTTGTAGAGACTTAAGAATATTATCCAAGATAATAGAGTTCTCGGATAATAAATTCCAAACTGAAATGTTTTTAATCAATCTTAGCAGTTACTTCTTTCATTTTTTATTGGATTAATTATTTATTTTAGCTGGATATATTTTTTTACTACAAATCAGCTATATATTAAGTTCTTTCTTCATACAATGGTTAAAGCTCTTTATCTAAAATTCCTTTTAATAGCTTAGATAGTATAGGAGCTATTCCAATAAAGCTATCACTATTTATAATCTCCATCAGTATTTTTACTATTTATGTTTGCTTCTACATCTTTAATTAATTTTTTAAAATATTTTTCTTTTCCCAAATTTAATCTCTAATTTCCTATTGTATTTCACTTTCTTTCCATAACTCTATTTCATATTTACAAATTTCCTCCATTATATAATTACAGGGTAGAAAGGATTTGTCTTTTAGAATATTAATAGCTTTCGCTATTTCACTCATGAATTTATTGATTAACTCTAAGCTTTTTTAAATATCAGTACAATACAAGTTATTTTCTTTAATAATATTATAAAATGCTTGCATTGAATTAATTCTCATATTATAGTCTCCTATAAACTATTAATAGTTTTATATTTTTTATAGGATTAAATCATAAACTCTATCTTTAAGGTTTATTTTAGCTTACTCTTCCATTATTTAATATTAGCATATCTATATTTAATAAATATTTTGAGTTTAAGAAGTTATTTTTATAATTTCTTAACTAAAGATTAGATTATGCTCTATAACTATTATTAGAAAATCTTACTTTATTTACTTTATTTTTCCTATTTAAGCTTATAGAAGAGCTTTATCTGCTTCATTGTTGAGAACATGGATAATGAAAATATCAAAGAGACTATAGAACTTTTCTAATATTTCTACTTATTAAAATCCATGTCCATCTGCTACTGGGATATGCATTGGAGATACAAAATTATAGTCAAACTAGATTTCGATGGTTCCATAGTTGGTTAATCTATTATTATGCTTTTCGAAATCCCTATTAAAGATTTAGTTAATAAAAGAAGTACAACCAATAGGACCTTAGTTAGGATTTACTTGGAGTTTAAAAGTAAAAATAGACTTATACTTCTCAAAAATATAAAACAGTTCAGTATGAATTTAATGTTTCATCTAGTTAGTTTATAAATCTACTTCGTATACTAGTAAAGGAATTGGCATAAACTGAGAACACGCCATACACAACATTATACGTAACCATTTATCTGAATTTTTCATTAGAAATTGGAAAAATTAAAGTCTTGTGAAAGGAGTCTGACTATTCTTTTTTGAAAAAGCAGTTACTAATTTTGAGAAACTTATCTTTCTTTTGATGCAATCAAAAAGCAAAATTTAAAGCTAATCAAAAGGAAAATCATTTTCTCTTCCATATTTATCAATTATATCAGCTTCTAATTTATTCATTTCCAGACCAACATGAACACTCGTAAAATCGCTAATTGTTAGTTTTTTATTTCCAATTTTCAAAGCTTTACATACTTCTATTAGATTTTCTAAATTTGTCTCTTAGCAATTTTTTGAATGCCCTATTTAAAAACCCAATTTACTACTTGAAAACTGTTATAATATCTACTATTATAGGTTTCCTAAAGACTACTTAAAATTATAATTTTATATTTATTCAATTTACAAACTTTACACTTCCTTCTGAAATAATTACTTTCATTATAGAATTTCCTTTAACTTTTATTAACGTAGCTCAACACTATTAATTTTAATGGTTTGGTTTTGTTTAGATTTATATTTCATATTTTAAATTTTTCTTATTTTTTAATTAGTTGCTTAGTTAAAATCTTTTAAGTCTTTTAGAAAAGGAATTGCCTCCTCTAGGCACACTTTTTTAGTATGTCTTTAGATTTAGTTAGTAAAAGCACTACAATTTTATTTGAACTATTAAGAATCATTGATCAAAGCTTTTTAAGCTGCATCTATTTTCTAAAATATTTAAATTTGTTCTTTAATTATGTTACTTTCTTCTTGCTTTATCTAGTCATATAGTTCTTTCAAAATTTACTCGATTGGTATTTGTTAGTGGTTCTAGTGAGTAGTTCTGGAACACTCTATGCAGATTTTTGAATTTTCATTTCGGCAATAATATTTACAAATCTATTAATGGATTTTGCAAATTTCCTAGACACTCTATTGTTATACTTGATTCAAAAGCTAGGGATATTATGAGTAAATAGCGTTTAAATTTTCCATTATTTTCCTCCACTGAAAAGTCTTAATTCCTATATTATTTGCATCAATATCCGTAATTTCTTTCAGATCTTGGATTTACGAAACTCCATAATTTCATAAATTTTGAAGTATTTCATTAGCAAGTTATTTATTGCTTGAGAAAGTTTAAAAAATGAAAGATTTTAAGTTAATTTAGCTCATTTTATTATTTAATTGAAGTTAATAAAATAAAAATAAAGTTTACAGTCAAGACTTAAACACTTCTAGAAGAAATTTTTTAATTATTTAACAATTATTTTGAATATAATAAAATAAACTGCTTTTTAAAACGTATTAACATTATGAAAATTCATAAATACAAACTTTTTATTATTTCTATTTTTAATTTTCCTTCAAGTAATTGAAATAAAAGGGAAATCAGTTATTTGCTTAAAAAAGTTAAAAGTTAAAAAGCTTTGTTAAAGCCTTAGTAGTCAGCCATCTGACCTATTCTATCAGCTTGTCTCCATTAGTTTGTCTTGAATTTCTACTAGGCTTAGTTAGGCGGTGTAGCACTTCATTAGCGCACCATTCTTTAATATTCCGAATAGTTTTCATCTTGCAAGTAGCTTTCCTAATTATTTCTCCAAGGATTAAGATTTGAATTAAAGAATTTTTTTCTATCAATTTTTCCGCTTTATGTTGGATATATCCTAAATAGTTTAAATATCTTATTTATTCTTTCTTTAAATTTCGCTTAGTTAGTAGCAGTATTTTCATTGGCGTTATTTATTGCACACGTAGCCTTTTATTCTTCTTTTAAACTATTATTCCTGTAGCACTTATTTAATTTAAATTTTCTACTTATTTTAAATAAACGTTTACTGTTTATTTTAATTTGAGGCTTCATTTTCTATTTCCATAGGATCTAATTAATTCTGTTAAATCGAAAATGGCGTAACCTGAATTTATTATTAAATTTAAAGAATTCTTTGTTCCAGTTTGTCTTCTATTTCTTATGATTATTAATATTGTTTCTCAAGTAAAGACATTATTAGTTTTTCTAATTTTTCTACTTTATCAGTGAGGTATCTATTTTTAAACATAAACTCTTTTAATGACTTAGATAATATTTCTATTTGAGTTTGTGTCGGAAGTTTTTTAGTTCTGGATTTCCAAGTGGTTAATGTTCGTCATATCAATCATATTTCTCACTTTTCACTCATTGTAATTATTTCGCTTTTTATTTTTTAGAGAATTTTCCTGTTTAAATGTTTTGTTCAAAGTTCTTTTATTTCTTAGAAGCCATTTTATTTTATTTAATAAATTAAATAATAAAAATTAAATTTATATCTATTATTTTCGTCTTGTAAACGGACATAAATGTAGAAAAAAATAGATTAGACTATGAGTTTAAATATTTTTAATTGTTTTATTTATCAAACAATTTAAAATGATACAGCAGAAGATTAAATAAAGTAAAAGTTATTATTAAAATTAAACTACTACGTTTAAGAAATTAAGCACACTTTAAGCTTTTAAAGCTGCCAATAATAATAAAAGTATTCTTCTCTAATTTTATTAAAACCTAAATGGAAGATTTAAATTTGGAGAAGTTCATTAGAAAAGTTTTCAATATCCAGTAGTAAGCTTAGGATATATTTAATAAGCTGAATGAATTTGGAGTAGAATACTTATAAGATTTGGGCGAGATGACAGATGAATAAGCAAAATAAGCTGGAATTAAACCTTTTTAATGAAATAAAATAAAAAAAGCATATAGTCAATATTCAAGTAATAGCCAGCCAAAAGAAATATAAAATTTAGATAATGAGCAAAAATAAGTTGCCACTGAGATTATTTAATAAGCTTAAATCAAAGAAGAATAAAAGCAAAAATAAAACTAATAAGACTCAAACTAAAAGCCTGAATAATCACTCTAACCTTAAACATTATAAGAACAAACTTCTTCTTAACAAGTTTTGGTAAATTAGAATAAGAACTTGAATGAAATTAGTTAATTTAATTAAAACCAGAAAGGCTAGTTGAACTTGACTTAGGAAGCCGTTTAATAATAGTTTATTTAAAATTTAAAAAGCAGCAAAGATTATAGTACACTTAATAAAAAAGAAACATAAACGATTGATTAGCAAACTTTATAAGAAAACGAAACAGCTTCATTAGTATAATCAAAAATAGTATAGTCTGATAAGCAAGAGTAGGAATAAAGTAAAGTAGTAGAGATAGACGAAAACAATGTTACTTCAGAAAACTTAAGTTAGTTCCTACCTTATTTTAAAAATAAAACTAAAACTTAATAAGAAAATATCTTAAAAGGTTGGATATAATAAGAAAAGTACGAAATTTTTTAGATCTTCTGCTAGCATAATTCCTACTTTGAGTAAGATGAAGAACATAATAAAAGTAAAAAATGATTATAAACTTTACTGAAAAAAAGTTAGTTTGATAAATGTAATGAAGAACTTAAAAAGCTAGCTAAAAAAAACTTAGCTAGTAGTATGTATTTATGATTGACGATTTGTAAGTAGTTTCAATAAATTAAATCTCCTGTAAGTCAAAATTCGCTTAAGAAGAGTCTATAAGATTTTACAGAAGAGTGTCCTACAAACTGTAAAGAGTTATTTGAAGATCTGATTTTATATTACAAAATTGAAGATTTCTAATCAGTTCTATAGTATTTAATTGATATTTAAAACGTTTCCAGTTGCTTTTATGAACATATATCAGAAGTGATTTATGAAGAATAGCCTTAACTGCTTAATTAATGAAAGCTATTAAATCTAAAGTAGTAATTTTAATATTACTAAATAAAAGAACAAGAAGATATCTTTTATTATCAAATCCAATAAAATTACATAGAATCCTCTAAAAGTCTTCTATCTTTAACGAGGAATTAAAAGCATTCTGAAGTAGCCTTCTAGCTTTATAACTATTTTGCAAATCTAAATCCTAACTTTAAAGAGATTTTAAAGGAGGAATAAATATTTCTAATTAAAACTCCAAAAGAGATTCAAGGCTAAGTATAAAGCATATTTTAAATTCTAGGTAACTAAAATAAATTAACTGAGTAGTAGCAAAGAGAGTATCAGCTTTAATTCAAGGAATCTTGCTCTATCATCTTATTTGAAGACTAGGAGTTATTTGAAGAACTCCACAATCATTTTATTATTAAAAACGATTTTTACTCAAAAATTGAAAAACCTAAAAGCTAATTAAGCTAAAACTTAGAAAGCTTAAGAGAAATTCAAGCAATTCTAAAGCCTTAAGAATCGAAACTAACAATAACTGACTTTATGACTGTTTATCCTGATTTAAAAATTTTAGACTTGGAGATAAAAATTGCTGAAGAGTATGGAGAAAGCAACCAACTTGAAGTAGGATAACTCTAAATTTTACTTTTCGAATATATTAAAAAGAATATAAGTTTCTCCAAATTAATTACTGCTCTTTCTAAAAAGAATTATCAAACCCCGTTAACAATAACATAGTTGTTCTAGTTTTTAATGAATAGTTCAGACTAATATTTACGAATTCTCTTGTGTATCTCTTGCTCAATGTTCATGCCTATTCCACTATTGTCTTATGAAGTTGAGTCTAACTAAAGGAAAGCAAAAGTTTATCCTGAGCTTTTCTATGTCTTTGAAAAATATAAATCTGTCTTAACCTTTAAACTTTAGAAGAACCCTAACAAAGGACCAGTTGGATGTACATCTTTAATAAACTCTATCTTAAATAGAGATTTTGAGAAACATAGCAACAGACTAACTAATTATGGAAGCATCGAAATCTAGTTTGATTATAATTTTGCTGTTCCCATGTATATTCCAGTAGCAGATGCTCATGGATACTAATAAGTGGAAGTATTATAAAAGTGATACAGCTTGTTTGATATATTTATCATCCATATTCTTGATAATGAAGAAGACAAAACTCTACTTTAAAGCTAAATAGCCAAGATTACATAAGACAATAGAGAAGCCTTGGTAATTGTCATTGTCCACTTTTAAAATTTAGAAAATGGTAATTTTTAACTGGAATGAACAAAAGAAAATGTTTACGAAATTAAAATTTAGAAGTATGAAAAAATAAACGAATAAGCAAAAACTAACTTGAAAGATTAAATTTATGAAATTATCTAATAAAAAATTAAATAATCTAAGGCTTTTACTAGAAATTAGATTAATTGAATTAATTCAATAGAATCCTATATTAGAAACAAAAATAAGATATAACAGTTATAAAGAAATTTAATATTAAGCTAGGACTTTATAAAATAAATAAATGAAAATATTAATAAACTCAAAACTAAATAATTTTTACCTTGTAATTATATAATGGATGAAATATGTAACAAAGAACTTATGTTATGTAAAGATAATGAATTGGAGGAAACTAAAAGAAAAGTTATTAGTCAATGTTCATAGAATTTAAAATAAGAATTAACTTAATAAAATTAAACTAAAATTGTTAAAACTCTGGTTTAAATTATAGATTCTTAAAATTTCATAGGAATAGGCTATATTATTGCTAATTAACTAAAGTAACTTCTAGATTAATAACTTGAGCCTCTTTACAATGATAGAACTTAGTTAAGAGATTAGTTTCAAATGCAAACTCTAGATATCCAATAAAAATAAGAAATAACTGAAAAGATAAAGGACTTGACATCATAAATTGAATAAAATAGATTTAGTTTCGAATTTGTAATAAGAGAATTATATTATCTTGCAGAAGACTCTTAATAAAGATCTTTAAATAAAACAAGCTAAATATAAGAAAAAAAAAATTATATTTAATTAGCAAAGCTTCTAATCAATTAGGGATAACCTTTTGAAATAATAGACGGTAATAACTTATAATTTGTTTCTGATGTTTATGATGTTATACACTAGTTTGATTAAGATTATGTGCTTATTGTGAGTGTCATAGGACCTCAGTCGTCAGGAAAATCTCTTTTACTTAACTTTTTGTTTGGAACTTAGTTTCTTTCAGCTGCAGGAAGATGCACTAGAGGAGTCTATGGATCTTTATTAAATGTTAGAAGTGACCATAGTTCTAAGTACAAGAAAATTTTACTTCTAGACACTGAAGGATTCTTATCTGCTGAAGGGAAAGATGATCAGTTTGATAGAAGGATAGTGTTTTATATAATGTGTGTATCTCATGTCGTTCTTATATGTAACAAGGGAGAAATGAACAAATAAATGGCTGAAGTAATAAAACTTGCAATGGATGCAATCTCTTCACTTAAAGAAAAAATAATCTAAATGCCAAGTATAAATATTATAATGAACATGTAAACTACAATTAATGAATAAGCAATGGAGGAAAGTATAAAAGGGCTTATACAAGCTATTTAAGAAATCTAGGAAATAAAGGAAAATGAAAAGCAGCTGAAAAGTAATATTTTCAAATATTTTCAAATTACAAAGGAAAATGTTTTTATGCTTCCCTTTGCTTTTTAAAGAATAGGTGAGAAAGAGCTTTTAGTTAATTAGCCTTCGTATAATTTTTCTATATCACTAGAGCCTCTTAAATAAAAAATGTTATAAAGAATAATCGATTTTGATGAAAAATAAGGAAATCATTATACATTATCCTAATGATTTAAGTTTGCTTCTGAATAATGAACTTTTACTTCAACTTTTAAAGGAATAATTTAATTTATTAGTTTAGATGAGAAAAAGAACAATAGAAAGCTGGATGAAAAAATAGAAAGTTTAGTTTAAGAACACTTAGAACAAAATTTTAAAGAAAAAAATTAAGAAATAGAATAAATAATTTTAGATAGCTTAAAAAAATATTAAGGAACTGGATTTGTAATGATGGAGGTTGTAAAATAGGAAATAGAGGAATAAATAAAAATTAAATTTATGGTAATTAATAATAAAATTTAAGATTTATTCTTAAAATATTGTAATGATGAAAAAATAAGTCAAACATTAAAAGAAAATAAGTAAAATAATCTTACAAGGTAAATTTAATACTGAAAGTAATAATGAATATAAGAAGGCTACAAAAAAATCGAAGATTTTTCTAGTGAAAAGGTAAAATTAGTGTAAGATGTAAGATTAGAGACTTATATTCGCAAAGCTCTTTAAGAATGGTAAAATTACACAGATAAATAAGCAGAGAACAAATTTTAAGAAGCATGATTAAATATAATAAAGGAGGTGTAAGAAATGTTAAAACCAAAATAAGCAGTATAAGATCAAATTTTTAATTTAATTCATGATCAATATCAAATTGAAATTATAGAAAATTAAAATCAAAACATTTAAGAAGAAAGAAGCTTTCTATAGAATTTCAATATTTAAGGAAATAACTTTTTCTTTTAGTATATAATCAATTAAAGTTAAAATAGCAACTTTTTCTTTTTTATTGGAAATAAAATTAGGCCATACATAGAGAAAATTAAGTAAAGCTTAAATGAAAAATTAGTTTATTTGTAAAAATAAAAATTTCCTTAAAATAAGAATAAGGATATGATATCTAAACAAAAGCAAATATTAAGATTTGATTGAATAAAATTTGTCAAAGAAAGATTTTGATTTGTTTAATTAATTAAAAGGTTATATAATATTGAAAATATAGCAAATTGAAAGCCATCATGAAAAAATAAAGATTCTATAGAATAAATAATCGAAGACTTAAAAGGAGAAACTGAATATTTTTAATTAAATTGTGATTTTTTAATATAAGAGCTAAGGGATATAGTAAATACTTTATTAAGATATAATAATAAAAATTAAAAAAATGATTATTTTGTAAAGATGGATATTTAAAATTTAATACAATTGTTTATAAAAGATGTTTATCATAATATTACTAAGTATTTTTAAATTTAGCCAAAAAATAGAAACTACGATTTTGACTGTAGTTAAAATTATTATTTTTATCAAGTTAACTACATTAATAAAATTAAAGAAACCTCAACTAAAAAAATTTAATTTTCAAATAAAATATAAAAATATTAAATCTAAGACTACATAATACCTGAAAACTTTCAAGAAAATATGTAAAATAGTAACGATATCATTGCAGAAAATATTTAATGAAAATTTGAATAATTTTTTTTGTAGTAATTAGACTAAGGTGTATAAAAATACTTTAAATTCCTTTAAGAGCCATAAAGAAATCCCTTAAATGAACAAGGATAAGAATGCAGATAGACAATTAATTATTTTCACAATTTAATAAATTGGTAAACACTAATAAAAGACATTGAAAAATGTGTTTTATAAAATTATAAAAGAAATAATGAGGTAGAGGAGAATGAATCTATTTAAGAATGAATACAAAATTTGAAAAGAAGCAGCATATAATAAAATTAGTTTGTTGAAATTACTAAAATACTAACTAAAAATACAGCAAAGAATGTTAAATAAATTATATCAAATCTTAACTAAGAATTATAACCTTTCTGCTTGGAAACTTCAGAAAAGGGTATTCATTTCATCCATTTAGTCGCTTAAACGTATTTAGCAACTTTAGGTATCGAATTAGAAATTATTAAAGAACATGCACCTCTTGATTTTTTAAAAGCGTAAGAGAAAATTTACAAAGAAAAGTTTATTGCAATTTTAACAAGTAATGATCAATAAATAGATACTTCACTAGCAAATTAAATCATTCATTAACTAAAAACTGATTTAGTAGAAAGTACTAAAAATTAAATTGAGCAAAGTTTTAATGATAAATTGTAAAGAATCAAGGAAGCAAAGTTTGAGAAGAAAAAAATTATTCAGTAAATTGAAGATTTTATATTAATAAAAGGTGATAAATAACAATAAGGCTAAACATATTAGCAAGAGAAAATTGATATAACAGAAGAAGAAGCAGTGATGTTTTACGTTGACCCTAAAACTTTATTTGAAACAACTTTGTTTAAAAAATATTGAAAGATGTATGTTATTTAAATAATTGAGGATACAAAAAATGCTTATAAGGATATAATTGAAAAGAATGTTAATAATCTTAGGACTTATTTTGGGGAACTAAAATTATAAATATAGCTTAAATGTTAAGTATCTTCGAGTTAACTTTTTGTGGAGTAAAATGATTAATATAACCAATAATAAAAGTTCACAAGTTAAATAATAGAAGCTTCTTAAAAAGCTGCAGCATACTATTTAAGTAAGCTTGTTTCTGAGGAATGGAAGCAAAATTAAGTAATATAAATAGAAAATATTTAAATGGTTGGGAATAATAAATATATGCTACCTTTACCTTCTGACATTTAATAAGAATTTAGCCTTGATAAAGATATTTCTAAAATCATCATAAATAAACTAAAAGAACAAAGAATTTCTAATTTATATGATTTTATTGATTTTTTATGAAATTAACTCAAAAACATTAACTTTTCGGAAGAAATTAAGAGTAAAATTGATTCAGAAGACGTTTATAAAAACAATCTTCAAGAATGTAAAAATTAGTTAGTAGGTTGTGATGAATACTGTAAACTTTGCAGAAAATAATGCGATATTGAACATAAAATAAATGAAGCTTTAGATTATGAAATACATCAATGCAAAGGAGGTCATTAAATTTAAGCTTTAGGAGGAGGTAGAGAAAAATTAAATAATAGAGCTCTGATAGTTTCCTGCAATGAACTTAGAGACAAAGATTAAGTCTATTTTAATAACTAGCCTTTAATTTGATAGTAATTTAAGCGGGAATTCAAAAATTGATAATTTGAGAGCTAAATAAATACAAAAGAAGTAAAGTAAAAAAATATTAAAATATGAAATATTCTAGGATAATAAATTTGTATGCATTACTAACAAAAAAAAATTAATATTTAATTTGAGCCAATAAATAATATTTAATAATGAATGTTAATATCTACTAAGATACATTACATTTTAATGCTTGATAGTAGTGGATCAATGGGAGGCAATAACATTTTGTAAACTTAAAGAATGAAATCTTAAGCTACAGTTACTAAATGAGTTATTTTGTTGAATTCTGTTAAGTAATTTATATAGAAATTAGAGTAAAATTAAGCCCATTGTTAAAATTCTAAAGTTTCAATAATAGAATATAATGATTAAGTAAAAGTAATTTGTAAAGAAATATCTCCTAGTTCCAATATAGTTTAATAAATTTATTTCATGGGAGGGTGCACAAATTTTGAATAACCACTTTAAGAAGCATATATGATAATTTAATAAAATTTAAATAATTATGATAAGCACGTTTTATGTATGATGACAGATGGTTAAGCTGAATATCCTAAAAGCATAATAAAAACTATAATAGAAAATCAAGAAGTGATGAGCAAAATATAGTTTGTTGCAATTACTTATGGGAAACATGATTTCTAAATAATTAAAAAAATTGCTTAAAAACTAAATGGAGAAATAAAATCTTGCATAGAACCAGAATAATTATAATCAGCATTTTTAGAGTTGATACCAAATACATATGATTGATGAAGGAAATTTTAAAATTAATTTTAAACTTAATTTATTTTTAAGCGATTATATTTAATTATGATATATAACAAATTTAATAATTCTTAATTCTAATTTCTTACTTTTAAAACTCTTTTTATTGAAAGTAGAATGTTTAGATCTTTTTATAAAAATGGAAGAGATAATTTAATTATTCCTCAATTTAGATATTTTATTTAAAAAAGAAGTAAAAATCAATTTTTCCTTGGAAATATTTAAAAAACAAATTATTTGTACTTTGTAAATAAATAACATAAGAATTTTGAAGAATTATCCCTTCTAATGAATCAAAAGAATATATATATTAAAAATGATAAATATAAGCAGCAATAGATCTACCTTCCTACTTAAATTAAAAATTACACTCTTCATCACAATAAAACCTTATTTTACCAAATATTCTTGAAAAAAACACGAAATTAAATAAAACTCATAAATACCACTTACGTAACCGTTAAAAATATCTCAAATAATTATAATATATGAAATTTTTGAAATAATAAACTAAAAATTAAATATAAAATATCATGTCTATAAAATAAAAGATGATGAAGTGAGTATAAAGGATTAATGAAAAAGATATGAGATTTTTGAAACTACAAAACTATTGGAACAGTTTAAATTATAAATTATTTTTCCTGGAATCTAGAAAAAGCTTATTCTTCATATTTTTTTCATTATTTTTCTTGAAATTTATTTAAAAAATTCGAATACAGAAAAGCTAAAAAATAAAGAAATTAAATTAAATTAAATTAAAAATAATATAGTTTGCTTAATAGCTTTGAAAAAAATAAAGAAATATTAAAATTACATTATGCAAAAAGAAAAAATCGAATAAAGCACAAATTTTCAATTTTATAAATTCACAGTCTTAATTTTTTAAGTTAAAAAATTTGCATTTTAGCGATCAAATTATCAACATAAAAATGTTTTATATATTAAAATTTTTTTTTTGTAGATTCAAAGCAAGAGGATAATTATGCATTTTCAATATCATCAAAAAACTATTATAATTTTGATAGTGATTCTTTTATTTTATACTTAATTATTTAATAATAATTGAAAAGCTGATTTTAATTTTACTGATCAAAGATTGAAATAAAACATTAAAATCATAAATAAATTAATTAAATCTTTGTTTATCCTTTTTTTCATTAATTCATATAATTTTAAAATCAATTAAAACTGAAAATAATATAATGTTATATTAATTAAATAATAAAAGGATAATTACCCTCTATTAAAATTTAATTGTATCTTAATAAAATAAACAGAAAATAGATATTAAAAAAAGAATAAGACTTTAAATTCAAAAGTGATTCATTAATATAATATTTATATAAATTGATTTTTTAATATGAAATTTAAATTTGCTATTGAAGTTTTATGAAAAGAAAAAATTTTGTAAATTTAAAATATCAGTATTTTGCTTTCTTATAAATAATCTTGAAAACAAAATATCGTATATTATTATCATTTTTATATCTATATAATTTAAAAAAAATATACGATATTTAATTTTTTTTTAATCAAAAAACTTAAATTCTAGATATAAAAAATGACTATAAAATTCAAATTTTATAATAATATGAAGATAGCGTGAAATAGTGGCGGTTTTAAGAAATGGATAAGGTATAATATGAAAAAGTATGTTATAATTAAGATAAAAAGGGTTAATATCTTTTATTATTTTTATTTTTTAATTATTTTTATAATTTAACTTAAATAATTTTAGAACTTAAATTTCATAAATATAATATTAATCTTATTCTAGAATTTTCTAACTATTACATAATAATTTTTTATTGAGGTGTCACTTTTATTTGGTAATCACGGATTAAATTTAACATTAAATATAAGTATTCACTTCAAATTTATTAGGGTCTTCTCTGTCATAAATCTTGATAATTTTAAGGGTTCATTTTTTTATTTTTCCTATAGATAAAATTCCAATAGTTTTTTATTGAATTCATTAGCTGCTAAATAATTTCAAGAAGTTTCTTTATTTATTTTAAATGTTTTTCCTATAAAGCAAACTTTCTTAATTACAATAAATTCTTAATAAATTTTACCATTAATTTTCTATTATTATCTTTTTTTTTACAAAATTGTAAGCAACATCGTATTTTTTATCCTGCCATCTGCAGTATCAGCATATCGTTACTCTTCATTAGGATACATATTTTGCTATAGGTTGTTATTTTATTTCCATTTGGTTGCTGAGTGTTAAGATTGTTCTAGCTTACAATTTCTAATATTTTAAATTTTCCTCTCGTTTTTTCTGTCTATAAAATTCTCCCTTAAATTTGCTAAAAGATGGATATAAATCTAATTTTATCTTAAAAGTTAGTTTTCAGATTAAAAAATTTCATATAGTTTAACAAATTATAATTCAGCCAATAAAGATCAATAGTAACTTATTTTACATTTTTTTCTCTTTTTAAAGGAAGAAAATATCATTGGAACATTCCTAAGAGTTATAAGGTTTTGAGGGAGAGATTTGAATCTTTGGAGCATTTTTATATAAATAGTTATAAAAATAATGATGATGATATTTAAAATTTTCCACTATGAGAGATTTCAATTCCATAAGGAAGATAGCAGCTCATACACTCTGCTGTGTAATAAAAATGCTTTAGATCTCCATTTTTTAATGAATGGAAATTCGGTTTTCTTCAGGTTTTCCTTCACCGTCCTTCTTACTTTACTTCTATTCCCTATCTGTTAATTAAGTTTTTTTTATTTATTTAACTCTAGCTGGACTATGAGGCATCCGGCTCATTTATTTTTTTCCTTTTTTTCTTCGAATTAACTAGCTTTTGTCTTTCTTACTCTTATTTTCAGTAATAATAGGTATAAGTTCTTCCTTTTTTTAGCTACTGTCAATCCCTATAAAATTGTAAATAAATTACTCATCATTAACATTTCTTCTTTTTAGATTTAGTTCTTCTCTATTTGTTGATAATAATTTTTTCTTACTCTATTTCCATGACCTAAGAAAGAGACTCCAACATATTTTGAAATTTTTCACAAGATCAGAACAATTAATAATAGCACTAACAATAGAAGCAGAAAGAACTGGTCATCAAAATAGAAAATAGAATAAAACCAGTAAAAATTGCAGCGTTATATGAATCTACAGGAATAAGGAAATGACCCAATGATAATTGAAAGAGAAAATAACCCAAGATTTTATTCAAAAGTGAGTCAAAAAGTTGGCATTATTGGAACTGTTGAATGCATCTATGAAAAAGATGCTAGAAATTTAAAAAATTTAAATAAGAATACTGAAACTACTAGAATAAGTTGGAGAATAGAAAGAAGATACAATAAAGACTAAAAATAAAGCTAAAAAGAGAAAAATTATATTGGAAACATTTTGAAAAATATACAAGATCAAAGATACCAATCATTATCTAAGCGAATGGATACCTCAATGACAGTATGCATAGCAAGGAAAAAAGTTATAGAGATACTTAGACTTTTATATTTAGCATCTAGAGCAATCTAGAGGTTGAAATAAATCAAAGAAAGTCAAGCATTTAATTTTGCATTTGTATTTGTACCTCTTTCTTGAGGGAAGTCGCAAAACAATTTTTTCATACTTATTAACGCTTTCCGTTGTTTTACATCTTCCTTCTAAATCTTAGTATTTTTTTGCTAGTTCAATACTATTTAGTTAATTATTCAAAATTATTTTTTAGTTGTAATAGACTCCAATACTTCTTAATGATATATTGATTTTGCCTTTTTTTATTAGTTCTTCCTAAAAGGTACATGTCAAGCTTTAGTATGTGGTCTTCTAGTTGGTTTTTAAATCCTAGGATTAATACATTCATATAATCCTATTTTCTTTGTAGTTTATTTAATTTAATTTATTAAACAATCAGAAGTATTAGTTAAAGAAATTTTTGGAGCCTGCTTCTACTTTTTGACGAATTAACGGTTTTCTTTTCAATGAGTCCTTAAAATCAAAATTGCTTGACTCATCTAGCAGTATACTGCGCATGAAGATGTAATCTCCTGGTCCAAGTTAAAATCTTCCTACGCTAGGGTTACAGTGGAGATAATTTTGTTTTCTTCTTAAATTTTGTGACTTTTGTCTTTAATTCTTGATTCTTGATCGCTTATTCTCCTGATAGAATTAAAAGTAATTCCTCTACTTCTCTACTAACTTTCTGCATTGTCTATAAAGGTGCCAAGCAACTATCACACAAATTGTACTATTTCTTAAGCTTGGTTAACTAGTATTTTGTGTGAGGAAGAAAGATAGGTAAGGAATGCCCATTCTCTTCTAGTTCCATCGTTTTAACAGCTATTATATGCTACTACGACTGTTTTTGGGCTGTGTCAGATTGTTCTTACTACTCCGACTTGCCCGTTTAGAATTCCCTAACATCTGGTATTTATTATATATACAAATAAATAGGAAGTAGCAATCCTCCAACTGAAATTGACTTAAACTCTGGTACCAGGAAGTATCCCATAGGTGAAGAACCAGCCAAGAGAAGACAAGATTGAAGAGATATCAAGTAGCATTAATTACGAAAGATTACAGATACTAAGGTCTCTTAGAGCGGTTCTATAGAAGACAAAACTCACAAGGGAATGCTAGTATTGTGGAAGACTTCAACAAGGAATTTTTTAACTTTAAAAATCTTCATTAAAGAGCTGCGCACCATTGAGGTGTTACGCGCTCTATAATCTCATTTATTTATTCGTTTTATTCTGTTTATTTAATTTCTTATTTTATTTAAGATTGTCTTTAATTTTCTACTGTAGGAGGTTATTAAGATTAAGAAAGTTATTATTTTTCTAAAGAAGATGTGATGGATTAAGAATTAGAAGTTTCTGGTTTTTACTCCTTTATCTATTATTGTGCCTTGATGCAAAAGAATTAATAAAAAATTGACAATTTACAAGAAAGTTTAAGTTTAGTTAAGCAATTTATGCACAAAATAAGCCAAAACTAACTAAAATCAAAAAAATATTTACCTTGCAATTATATAATGGATGAAATACTGTGCAATTAACTTTAGTTATATTAAGATATCGAAATGGATGAATCTAAAAGAAGAATCCTTAGACAATCTCTTGATACTTTGAAAATTTAGTTAAATAATTAAACTTAAACTATAATTATAAAAATTCTAATTTAAATAATATATTCTTAGAATTTTATTGGAGTTGGTTATATTATTGCTAAGCTACTAAAGGAACTCCTATATTAATAGCTTCTGCCTCCTTACTAGAACAGAACTTAATTCAGAGATTAATTACAAGTACAAACTTTAAATAGCTAAGAGAAATCAAAGATACAAGAAAAGATAAAAGACTTGACATCTTAAATCGAATAGAAGCGATTTAGTCTCAAATTTGTAATTAGAGAATTATATTATCTTGCACAAAACTCCTATTCAAACTCTACAAATCTAACTATCATCAGATAAGAATCCAAGCAATAATAAATTGAATTGGCTAAGCTTCTAATCAATTAGGGATAACCTTTTGAAATAATAGACGGTAATAACTTATAATTTGTTTCTGATGTTTATGATGTTATACACTAGTTTGATTAAGATTATGTGCTTATTGTGAGTGTCATAGGACCTCAGTCGTCAGGAAAATCTCTTTTACTTAACTTTTTGTTCGGAACTTAGTTTCTTTCAGCTGCAGGAAGATGCACTAGAGGAGTTTATGGATCTTTATTGAATGTTAGAAGTGACCATAGTTCTAAGTACAAGAAAATTTTACTTCTAGACACTGAAGGAATCTTATCTGCTGAAGGAAGAGATGATCAGATCGATAGAAGGATAATGTTTTATATAATGTGTGTATCTCATGTCGTTCTTATATGTAACAAGGGAGAAATGAACAAATAAATGGCTGAAGTAATAAAACTTGCAATGGATGCAATCTCTTCACTTAAAGAAAATATAATCTAAAGGCCAAGCGTAAATATTATAATGAACATGTAAACTACAATTAATGAATAAGCAATGGAGGAAAGTATAAAAGGGCTTATACAAGCTACTTAAGATATAGAGGAAACAAAGATAGGAAATAAGAGAGAGTAGGAAAATAGTAATTTGAGATAACAAAAGAAAATGTTTTTATTCTTCCTTTTGCTTTTGATAGATTCGGTGAAGGAAATTTACTAGTAAATAGACCTTCATTTGATTTTTCTAGATTATTAGAACCTCTTAAAAGAAAGATATTTAAAGAATGATTGAGTTAGACTAAAAATAAGAAGGCAGTATCACTTTATCCAAATGGTTTAAGTTTGCTTCTGAATAATGAACTTTTACTTAAACGTTCAAAGAAATTACTTATTTTACTACTTTATAAGTTAAAAAGTAAAATTAATAGCTAATTGAAAAGTAAAAGCAGTTAACTCTAGAGTATTTAGAGAATAAATTCGAGGCAGATAAAGAAGAGATAACTTTATTAATTAAAAAAGAGCTAAGTAAATACTAAGGAACTGCTTTCATAAAACTAGAGACAGTTAATATGGAAATAAAGTAAAAAATAAATGAAAAGTTAAACTAAAGAAATAAATAAATTTTGGATTAGTTTGATAATTATTACAGAGATGAGTTTATAAGTCTTTTTTAAGAGACAGTAAAAGAATTCAATTAATTGGATAGATTTAAAGCTGAGATTAGTAATGAAGCTAAGATCTGAATTAAAAACTATTAAAATTTGGGAATTAAAAAATAGAGGTAATTACAAATGTCAAGCTATAAGGAACGATTAAATAACTAGGACAGTAAAAATATTCTTATGGAAAAAAGAAGCAGAATAGCAATTTGGAGTATTTTGGAATCAAATAATATAAGAAAAAGTTGAATAAAATCTTAAGAAACCCGAAATTATTTTAGAAGAAGTGATTGAGTAAGTAACTAGTCAATATTAAGTAGATTAATCTGAAAATAAGTACAAAAATACAAAGGAAATGCGATAGTTTCTTTAAAGTTACAAACAGTAAGGAAATAACTTTTTGATCTAGTAATTAAATAACTAAAGTGAGAGTTTTCTTTAATATCTAGGAAATTAAACTAAACCTAATATTATGAATGTGGTAAACTTTGTAAAATAAAGAAAATAATACCTTTAAGGCTTTCCTTAAAATATCTTATAATAGACATTTTAGTATACTTAGTTTAATTGAATCAAGTTTATTTAAGATAGATTTTGCTTCGATATACTAACTTAAAGAATTGAGTAATTTGTTCTATATGATGAAGATAAATTTTTATATAATCGAAGAAAAGCCAATATAAAATAATAAGAGAAATTAGTTAATTAACTTACTTAAGAAGCTTAGATTCTTGAAATAAACTGTGATATTTTAGTGAAACCCATATAAAATATAGAATTATGATTAAATATTTTTAAAGTAGACTAATAAAATGTAAGTGATAAAAACTATGAAATAAAATAATAAATAAACTAATTAGTATTTGATATTTACAATAATGTTCAAAATTATTTTAAAGGTAAAAGAAAAAACTATAAATTTAATTTAGGTTCTAGCAAATAGTATACATTTTTCTAATTAAACTATATTAATAAGATTACAACTGACTCTTCTAATTCATTTAAATACTAAAAATACTATAAAGTATATAATAATTAAGATTACATAGCAACAAGTCTTAGTTAGAAAAGTAATAAGGATAAAGAAGACTTTATTAGTTACAGTATAAAATATAGCTTTGATTAATAATTTTTATGATAACTAGATTAGAATGTCCAACATTATTTCGAGTTCATTGAATCGACTAATAAAGTTTTGATTAACAGTCCAGGTATTGAAATAAGAGAAGCAATAGCATATTTCTAAAATCTCTTAAATTGGGAAAACTTAGTTCGCAATATTGAAATTTATGTTTTATAAAGTATTAAAACTGATGGATAGGTGAAAAAAATGAAACTGTTGCTTAATGGCTGGACATATTAAAGAACAGAGATAATATAAACTATACAAATTACTTTGTTCAGACTATTTAAAAGTTAACTTAAAATATAGCTAAGAGAATAAAATATTTAGAGTAAGATCTTAATGAAGAGTTAGAACCATTCTGCTTATAAATTTCAGAGTGAGGAATATATTTGATTAACTAGATAGCGTAAACTTATATCATAGTTTTAACTGAACAAATTAAAAATATAAAAGAAAAGCTTCCTTTAACTAATTTATTGTCTTATGAGTATAGACACAAAGACATGTTTTTAGCTTCCTTAACAAATGATGATAAAAAACTAGATTCTACTTTAGCATAGAAAATAGTTAATTAGCTCTATTAAGATATTATTTAAAGGTTTATTTAGATATATTAGTTATCTATTAACTAGTTATATTTTTTTAATCATATTTTACACTAACTGCTAGTACTACCATGATTTTAATAATTATTTTTTATAAATACTTTTTATTAATGAATCAACATTTTTTTGTATTAGTGAATAAAATTTTACTTCCAAACAATATTTTTTATTTCTATATTCACTTAAAAAATATTATCTTTTTTTCTTTTCTATTTATAATTTTTTATTCAAACTTATTATAACTAAAAATATTTTAAAATTTAATTAAAAGAATAATATCTTCCAATAAAAGTTATTAATCTTTCTATCATAATTAAAATAAATTCTTATCTGAAATTATTTGGTCGTAAAGTTTGATTAAAAATAGATTACATATTAAAGTATTTTTCTTTCATATTTTTAGTACAAATTTTTATAATTTTAAAGAAATTCTATCGCGTTTTTTTTAACTTAAATATAAAGTATAGATTTTAAAAAACTTATTTTAAAAATATTCTTTCTAAATTTTTAGCTTTTTTTAACTTTAAAATAAACTATAGTTATATTTTTAAGCCATGTCCTTTAATTTTTATTTGTTTCTTGAACTATATTTATTAAAATAGAGATGCTATCATAAAAATGCCCTATTTTAATTAGGTATTTTTTATTTTTCTTGACTGAAAATAAATTTATAACTACATGGCTGATTTAAATTGGCTCTTTGTATATAATATTAAAACGGAAAAAAATTTCGAAAAATTTATTGGTGAATTTACTTAATTTAGCATAACCAAAGTCATTAGATATTTTAATATCATCTCAGTTTTATTTAGATTATTGTAATTTAGTAGTTTTCAATTTCTTTATTTTAAGCTTTATTAGCCTATTTTATTTTTAATCTAATAATTCAAATATTTTTTGTTTACCTATGGATAAAACCTATTTTATGAAAAGTATTTCTATATATTAAAATAGTTTATATATAAATCTATTTTAATATCTTTGAGTTTAACTAAAAAATTAAACTTATCACTATAATAATTATAGAATACCTAAAAAATCTAATTTTAGATAGTCTTTACATTAATGAAGGTAATTAGATTGTTATTTAATTTTAATTCTATAGATTGAACTATATATTGATGTTTTATTTATTAGCCTACAATTTTAAGATTTTATAACTAAATAAAT
This sequence comes from Loxodes magnus, assembly GCA_946699065.1. Classification (NCBI taxonomy): domain Eukaryota; phylum Ciliophora; class Karyorelictea; order Loxodida; family Loxodidae; genus Loxodes; species Loxodes magnus. The sequence continues at coordinate 111,451 of CAMPDV010001060.1, forward strand.
TTAATATTTTTATAAATATATGTCATCTTAGTACCAAGAATACTTAAAATTTATTCTCATTAGATTTAATTCGCCTTTTTAAAATGCGTTGAATATTTTGATATAGCAAAAATTATCTTTCATGAAATTTAAATTTCCAATTCTACTAATTCCAACATATAATTTATCATTTAGGAAATATTCATTTTATTTCTAACCCTTAATTTTATATATCAAGTATATCAAGTTGATTCAATAGATTTAATCCCATATATCTTCTTCCTTATACCCCTAAATTTTTAATATAAAAATGAAAAATAGTATTATTATACTTTAAACTTTAAAATCTTTTCAATAATAAATATATTATAGAATAAATTCTTCTTCTTTACTAAAATATCAAAAATTTCTAAGTTAGATATTACTTTTAGAACAATATGTTACAAACTAACATTTATCTCTAGATGCAGATTGAATATTACTTTCATCTTTTAAAGTTGGTTAACTATTTCGAAGAGCTTTTGATTAATTTATTAATTAGTAAATAAAATTTATTTATTTTAAATTAATTTTTTGTTAAGATAAATTGCTTTGCTTTTATTTTTCTTTATATAAGATAAAATGCAAAATTTTGTGAGCTTTTTATACTGATATAATTAAAAAATGTGAAGAAGGTGATATAATTTAACTGCCTTAAGTTTATAATATAAAGAAAGTAAACCAATTTTTTAGGGATGCCGTTCTTTTTCTGGATATCGCTTTCCAGAAAGACATATCTACTTGTGCCGATATTACCCTTTTTAAGTTGGAATCTTGGTTCAGTCAATTTCACTATCTAGCATTAACTTTTTTTAGTTTGTAGTGATTATGTTATATCTCTTCAAATTTCACTCCCTCTATACATTTTCTTTATTTAAAATATCTCATTTTTAGGGTAATTTAAACTACTGAACAGTTGTCATAATTACAAGTTTTTTCATTATTATTTTCATTTAAAATATCAGCATAATCTTACCGTAAAGCTATCTTTCCTGCAATATCTCACTACTTTATTCTCCTATAAAAAGTAACCCTTTCACGTTAATATTTAGTTTCTACATTAATAAGGCCGTTCATCAACATATTTTAAAGAATTAAGCTTTCCATCTACTCTGCTAATTAATTGAAATTTGTTTCTAATTGCTCGATTATCATATTTTTTGAGTATCTATTATCAATTTATTTTAGGTATTAAAATAAGATTTTCAATTTTTCCTTATTTATATTAATAATATCCAAGCAATAAATTTTAATTTTTGATTTATAAACAAAAATGTTCCACAAAACGCTACTTAAACTAGAAGATACCTATTTAAGTTGGAAAAAGATTAATAAAAAGATGCTGGAAAGAATGACTAAGGAGAAGAGATGACTGTGATGAATATTACAAAATTAACGTCTTTACTTTAAATAAATTCTTCTAACAACTATAGATGCTAATAATCATTTTTAGTTTAAATTTAATTAAAAAATATTTATTATTTTTCTAGCAAAAATTTATTATAATAATTTCTTGAAATGTGTTTAGTATATTAATACAGAAACTTTTTTCGTTTTATTTTTAATATTTTAAATTATCTGCTGATCTCTCTTTTTGGAATTATTTATAGGAATGGCTTGATAAATTTATACTTATATCTCTAGTTTTGCTTAATTTGCGACTTGTTTCATATTGATTATTAAACTTTAATTAATTCCAATAACTGATTAAGTTTACCTTTTTACTGAAGATAATTTCCTTCTTAAATATAAAATACAAGCTTTTCTTATGTTTGCCCTAAAAAATTAGAAAATCAATATGTACAAATTTCAACAATTATTCCAGAGAAATATATTTCTTCACTTAAGGAAATATTTAAAGTCTTTTGTCATTATTTAAGACTTTATTTTTTAATATAATATAATATACTTAAAGTTCAAAGTGCTTTTCTTTGACAGGATTTGCAACCTGCTTCCGATGACCACTATTTTTTTATGTGGTTGAGTTTCACAAGCTTTTTGTGTTGGAAGCTTAATCTAAGGTTCATGCACAGAATCTTTTGACTGAAAAAAATTTCTTTTATAAACTCCATTTTTAGTTGTAAATAGTCTTGTGATCTCTTTTCATGTTTTTTATTCATTATTTCTTTTGAGCATTTAAAAGTTTCAACATTTTCTTAATAAGTGATTTTGAGATTAACAAAATAAGCATTTTTTTCTTTAGGTTTTCATTTAAGTTTTTAAATTCAAAAATTTTTCAATTTAATCAATTCTTGTTTTCATTTAAATTGTTTCAATTCTATTTACTTCTTCAACTTGTTGCACTGCAGATTGAGAGATTATTTAGTTTTCTTATACAATTTCGACCTGCATTGCTACATTTGATGATGGAGGTTATTAAGATTAAAATCAAATTTATTATATAGTAATTTGCTTGTTATTTACCAATATAGTCTTGAGTTAATCTATTTCATTGTTTAGTTGATCATAGTTGGTTAAAATTTCTCTAAGTTAAATCAAAAGGTTATAAATTGTTTCCTCTTGTTTCTTGATAACTGATTTAAGTTACCCTATTTGTTCTGCGTCAATTCCGTAAGTTTCAGGACCAACCATGCGCTTACCTTAATAAGGAGATGAGGAGCTTGAGTTCTCAGTAGCCTGCTGTTTTTATTTTTAAATAAGAAGAGCTTTTTTTCGCCTTCTTTTTCTCGCCTTTACTAAGATGTTGCCCGATATGAAATTCCACTTTTTCTTTAAAAAATGTAAAACTTTATTTTTTAGTTTTGATATTGAATAACGTAGTTCATAGCACTTATAATCTATTATTTTAAAATTTCGCTTCTTGTACTTGTATCTTCTTATATCAAAAAAATTTCTTAAAAGATTAAAGTTTTAATTATTTCTAAAAGATTTTAAACTTAAGCAATACCTCAAAAATCTGATACTATTATCTAAAGTTCTTGCAAATACACTTGCATGATCTTAGAATAAATTGCTTATGGATGCTTCTTCAATGGATTTAACAAAATTAATGAATCATAATGCATTTAAATAATAAATTAGAAGGAAATTAATTCTTCTTTATTTTAAGTTAAAATAGTATGGTAAAACTTTTGAGTTTCAAAAATAATTTAATCTAAAATCAAAATTTATAAGCATTTTATGTTCAGTAAACTTAAATAATAATGAATTTAAATGAAAGTTAAAAGCTTTATATTTATTGAAAGATATAAAAAATGATTATATTGTAAATAAAATTAAAGAAAAAATACAAATATATAATTTAAAATTTACTTAAAGGTTAATAATAAGTAAAACTATTGCTAAATTAAATACTTTCTTCTTCATAAATATTTGGAATTATTCTTAAAAATGCTGATATTAACTATTCTTCTTCTTAGCAATTTTACATTTTTCCTCCTAAATTGTTTGCTACTTACTCTAATATTTCAAATTGATTTCTTTTTCCAAAGCCTATTCCAATAAAATCTATTTTTTATTTTAATTTTAAGTTATCATTAATACTACTTATCGCTTATTTTGGATAATCAGCTTAACCATCTGACATCAAACATAAAACATGTTTATCGAATTCATTTAAATGTTACTCTATTATTTATATAGCTTTTAAAAGTGGTTTATCATAATTTGTATCTCCACTTGTAAATTTTAGTTAATCTATTTTATTGATATCTGGAGTTTCGCAAATGCATACTACTTAAATCTCATTATCATATCCTATTATTGAAACTTTAGAATTATAACGCCGAAAAGAACTTTCTTATAATTTTCGTACTAAATTTTTTACTGCTTATTATAAATAATATCAAGGAGTATTTTCACTATATTAATTTTTAAAAAACAATCTTTCATATCAAGCACCTAACATAGAATTGCTTGTATCTAATAACAAAACATAATGTATGCATTTTAATCCTGCTATAGGACCATCTTCTGTTGCTTCAGCAAATTTGAAACTTTACCCTTTTTCATTTTACCAAAATTCACAAACTTGTTTACCTATTCTTCTCCATATTTCAATATTATCTTTTCTAAATGTTTCTACTTATTATTTATCATAGTTATCAAATTATCAATTATTAAATTTTTCTTTAAATTCAATTCATTTAATAAAAGAACCTTTATAAAATATTTAGTCAATATCTATAAACTCATCACAACTTAAATTAATTGAAAAATCATTATCTAAGTGTTTATTTCCTCTCATAGCTAAAAATTAATGTCTCAAGCAAGCATGTTTTCTTTAAGTAAGTATTTCGTTTTATTTATGTTCTATATCACATTATTTTCTGCATAGTGGGCAATATTCATCACAACCTATGAAGTAAGATTTGAAATCTTGAAGATATTCTTCTTCTAATTCTTCATAGCTTAAACTCTCTTGGATTTATTTAATATTATTTTAGTTTTAATTATTTTAGCAAATTTTAGTTAAAAAGTAGTGAAGATTTTTTATTTATTTATCTTTAATTTCAGAAAAAATAATCTTAATAGTATTTTCATCGAGATTTAAACCTTCAGAAAACTCAATTGACTAATTTATGTTAAATTATTTGTTTAAAGATACATTGAAACCATCAATAATAATAGATTAACCTTTCTTTCAATTTCCTTAAACGAAATCCTTAAAAAATTTGGTAGGAGAAATTTATCAAGGTATTTATTATTAGCTTGTCTCATTTGTTCAGTTACTTATCATTTATTTTTATTTTTAATTCATGCTTTATTTGAAACTTCCTTAACTATTTAAAGTAACAATTTATAAAAACTATTAAAAATATAAGTCAATATCATATATCTTTTTTTATATTTCCTACTCGTAGCTCTTTTTAGTATCTTAAATGATTGGGACTACATTTTCTTATCAAATTTTTTAAAATTATTATTCATAACATTTCTTAGGGTTAACATAAAACATTTCAACATCTAAATTTTTTTGAAGCTTTTGTTCCTATCAAACCTATTTTTAATTTTCTGAACTATTGTTGGATTAAAATAAATATTCATTAATCTAAGCTATAAATTTCTTATTATTAAATTATTCTTATTTTATATAACTCATCCTATTACTTCAATTTTATTTAGCAGTTTGATATGCTTTTTCCTAAATATCTTATCATAATTTATTAACTATTTATTATGCCAGAGAAGAATCTATTTTTTCTTCATTTTTAGTTAAAATAGCAATAAACATATTTTAATATGTTTATTCTTTATCTTATAAATTAAATAAAGGAATTTTTACTTTAATAATTTCTATTTTTTCAGATAAAGATATTATATAAATTTATGCAATCGAGTTAATCAAATATATTCCTCATTCAGAAATTTAAAAGCAAAATGGTTCTAACTCTTCATTGAGATTTTATACTAAAAATTTAATATTTATAGCTATATTTTAAGTAACTTATTGAGTAATTTTAACGAAACTGTTAATATAAGTCTTATTATCACTATTTTTTAATTTCTTTACCCAATCTTCAATATTCTCGTCCTCTTAAACCTGTCCATTACTTTTAATACACTATAAAACACAGTTTTCAATATTATTTAATAAATTTTACCAATTTAAGCAATTTTAGAACCATGTAATTGTTCCTCGTATTTCTTCACCAAAGCTGTTAATTGATATTTTATTAGGAGATTCAATAAACTTAAAATAATTCTGGACATTCTAATCTAGTTAGCTTAAAAATTATTAATCAAAGCTATATTTTATACTGTAACTAATAAAATCTTCTTTATCCTTATAACTTTGCTAACTAAGACTAGTTGTTATGTAATCTTAACTATTATATACTTTATAGTCTTTTTAGTATTTAAATGAATTAGAAGAGTCAGTTGTAATCTTATTAATATAGTTTAATTAGAAAAATGTATACTATTTGCTAGAACATAAATTAAATTTATAGTTTTTACTTTTACCTTTAAGATACTTTTGAACATTATTGTAAATATTAAATACTAATTAGTTTATTTATTATTTTATTTCATAGTATTTATCATTTTACATACTTACATTTTATTAGTCTACTTTAAATTAATTCAAACATAATTCTATTTTATATATGACATTCACTAAAATATCGCAGTTTATTTCAAAAATCTAGAATTCTTTCGTAAGTACTTCTACTAAATCTTTTTATAATTATGTATAGGTTTTTCTAGTATTTTACTCTTCAAATAAAAGGAAATCTTCAATTTTCTAAGTTAGTGTATCGAAGCAGAATCTTTCTTAAATAAACTAAATTCAATTAAATTAAGGATACTATATTGTTTCTTATATAATATTTTGAGAAAATTCTTTAATTTCAAGGTATTATTTATTTTACTTTATGGAATTTCATATATTTATAATGTTAGGTTTAGTTTAATTTCCTACATATTATAGAAAACTCTCACTTTATTAATTTAATTACTATATTAAAAAGCTATTTCCTTATTCCTAGTATTTTTAAAAGAGCTATTTCATTTCCTTTTCATTTTTGTACTTATTTTCAGATTAATCTACTTAATATTGACTAATTACTTACTCAATCACTTCTTCTAAAATAGTATCAGATTACTTAAGAATTCGCTCAATTGTTTTCAATATTTTGTTTCAAGCTATTGTAAATTGCTATTTTGCTTCTTAATCTTAAAAATCACTTTATTTCTCTATTTACTTAATCGATTTTTCTAACTTCGCATTTACTATAACTTCTACTTTTTCATTGGTAAATTTTAACATATATTCATTAAAAAGCTAATGTCATTGCTAATTTCAACAATGAATCTAATTAATGAGCTAGATTCTATTATTTTCTCTTAAATATTGACTTATATGCTCATTTCTGCAGTAATTATCATATTCTTTTAATAATATTTGCTAAATTTTATATACCTTTTAATCCATTTTTTGCTTAATTTCCATATTTACTATATCTAATTATATTAAAGCAGTTCCTTAGTATTTACTTAGCTCTTCTTAAATTAATTAGGTTATTTTTTTTTTCGTTCTCTCAATCTTGGACTCAAGATATTCTTGAATCAAATATTGTTACTTTTCAATCAGTTTTAGCTTTTATGTTTTCTCTTTCAAACTAGCAAATTAAGTAATTTCTTTAAACGCTTAAGTAAAAGTTCATTACTCAGAAGCAAATTTAAATCATTCAGATAATGTTTTACTTTTTTCAAACTCTAACTGATTTATTTTCTAAAATATTTTGAATTTGAGAGGTTCTAATAATCTAAAAAAGGCAAATGAAGGTCTATTTACTAGTAAATTATCTTCACCAAATCTATCAAAAGCAAAAGGAAGAATAAAGACATTTTCTTTTGTTATTTCAAATTATCTCAAATTACTATTTTCCTACTCTCTCTTATTTCCTATCTTAGTTTCCTCTATATCTTAAATAGCTTGTATAATTCCTTTTATACTTTCCTCCATTGCTTATTCATTAATTGTAGTTTACATGTTCATTATAATATTTACGCTTGGCCTTTAGATTATACTTTCTTTAAGTGAAGAAATTGCATCCATTGCAAGTTTTATTACTTCAGCCATTTATTTGTTCATTTCACCCTTGTTACATATTAAAACTACATGAGATACACACATTATATAAAACACTATTCTTCTATCAAACTGATCATCTTTCCCTTCAGCAGATAAGAATCCTTCAGTGTCTAGAAGTAAAATTTTCTTATACTTAGAACTATGGTCACTTTTAACATTTAATAAAGATCCATAGACTCCTCTAGTGCATCTTCCTGCAGCTGAAAGAAACTAAGTTCCGAACAAAAAGTTAAGTAAAAGAGATTTTCCAGATGAATAAGGTCCTATGACACTTACAATAAGCACATAATCTTAATCAAACTAGTGTATAACATCATAAACATCAGAAACAAATTATAAGTTATTACCGTCTATTATTTCAAAAGGTTATCCCTAATTGATTAGAAGCTTAGCTAATTAAATATAATTTTTTTTTTCTTATATTTAACTTGTTTTATTTAAAGATCTTTATTGAGAGTTTTGTGCAAGATAATATAATTCTCTTATTACAAATTCGAAACTAAATCTATTTTATTCAATTTATGATGTCAAGTCTTTTATCTTTTCAGTTATTTCTTATTTTTATTGGATATCTAGAGTTTGCATTTGAAACTAATCTCTTAACTAAGTTCTATCATTGTAAAGAGGCTTAAGTTATTAATCTAGAAGTTACTTTAGTTAATTAGCAATAATATAGCCTATTCCTATGAAATTTTAAGAATCTATAATTTAAACCAGAGTTTTAACAATTTTAGTTTAATTTTATTAAGTTAATTCTTATTTTAAATTCTATGAACATTGACTAATAAATTTTCTTTTAGTTTCATCCAATTCATTATCTTTACATAACATAAGTTCTTTGTTACATATTTCATCCATTATATAATTACAAGGTAAAAATTATTTAGTTTTGAGTTTATTAATATTTTCATTTATTTATTTTATAAAGTCCTAGCTTAATATTAAATTTCTTTATAACTGTTATATCTTATTTTTGTTTCTAATATAGGATTTTATTGAATTAATTCAATTAATCTAATTTCTAGTAAAAGCCTTAGATTCTTTAATATTTTATTAGATAATTTCATAAATTTAATCTTTCAAGTTAGTTTTTGTTTATTCCTTTATTTTTTCATACTTTTAAATTTTAATTTCGTAAACATTTTCTTTTGTTTATTCCAGTTAAAAATTACCATTTTCTAAATTTTAAAAGTGAACAATGACAATTACCAAGGCTTCTCTATTGTCTTATGTAATCTTGGCTATTTAGCTTTAAAGTAGAGTTTTGTCTTCTTCATTATCAAGAATATGGATGATAAATATATCAAACAAGCTGTATCACTTTTATAATACTTCCACTTATTAGTATCCATGAACATCTGCTACTGGAATATACATGGGAACAGCAAAATTATAATCAAACTAGATTTCTATGCTTCCATAATTAGTTAGTCTGTTGCTATGTTTCTCAAAATCTTTATTAAAGATAGAGTTTATTAAAGATGTACATCCTGTAGGTCCTTTGTTAGGATTATTCTGAAGCTTAAAGGTTAAGACAGATTTATATTTTTCAAAGACATAGAAAAGCTCAGGATAAACTTATTCTTTCCTCTAGTTAGATTCAACCTCATAAGATAATAAAGGAATAGGCATGAACATTGAGCAAGAGATACACAAGAGAATTCGTAAATATTAGTCTGAACTATCCATTAAAAACTGGAACAACTATGTTATTGTTAACGGGATTTGAGAATTCTTTTTAGAAAGAGCAGTAATTAATTTGGAGAAACTTATATTCTTTTTAATATATTCGAAAAGTAAAATTTAGAGTTATTCTACTTCAAGTTGGTTGCTTTCTCCATACTCTTCAGCAATTTTTATCTCTAAGTCTTCTATTTTTAAATCAGGATAAACAGTCATAAAGTCAGTTATTCTTAGTTTTTATTCTTAAGGCTTTAGAATTGCTTGAATTTCTCTTAAGCTTTCTAAGTTTTAGCTTAATTAGCTTTTAGGTTTTTCGATTTTTGAGTAAAAATCGTTTTTAATAATAAAATGATTGTGGAGTTCTTCAAATAACTCCTAGTCTTCAAATAAGATGATAGAGCAAGATTCCTTGAATTAAAGCTGATACTCTCTATGCTACTACTCAGTTAATTTATTTTAGTTACCTAGAATTTAAAATATGCTTTATACTTAGCCTTGAATCTCTTTTGGAGTTTTAATTAGAAATATTTATTCCTCCTTTAAATTCTCTTTAAAGCTAGGATTTAGATTTACAAATTAGTTATAAAGCTAGAAGGCTACTTCAGAATGCTCTTAATTCCTCATTAAAGATAGAAGACTTTTAGAGGATTCTATGTAATTTTATTGGATTTGATAATAAAAGATTTCTTCTAGTTCTTTTATTTAGTAATATTAAAATTACTACTTTAGAATTAATAGATTTCATTAATTAAGCAGTTAAGGCTATTCTTCATAAATCAATCCTGATATATGTTCATAAAATCAACTGGAAACGTTTCAAATATCAATTAAATACTATAGAACTTATTAGAATTCTTTATTTTCGTAATATAAAATCAGATCTTCAAATAATTCTTTACATTTTCAAGGACACTCTTCTGTAAAATCTTATAGACTCTTCTTAAGCGAATTTTGACTTACAGGAGATTTAATTTATTGAAACTACTTACAAATCGTCAATCATAAATGCATACTGCTAATAAAATTTTTGTTCGCAATCTTTTTAAGTTCTTCATTACATTTATCAAACTAACTTTTTTTCAGTAAAGTTTATAATCATTTTTTACTTTTATTATGTTCTTCATCTTACTCAAAGTAGGAATTATGCTAGCAGAAGATCTAAAAAATTTCGTACTTTTCTTATTATATCCAACCTTTTAAGATATTTTCTTATTAAGTTTTAGTTTTATTTTTAAAATAAGGTAGGAACTAACTTAAGTTATCTGAAGTAACATTGTTTTCGTCTATCTCTACTACTTTACTTTATTCCTACTCTTGCTTATCAGACTATACTATTTTTGATTATACTAATGAAGCTGTTTCGTTTTCTTATAAAATTTGCTAATCAATCGTTTATGTTTCTTTTTTTTTAAGTGTGCTATAATCTTTGCTTTCAAATTCTTTGCTGCTTTTTAAATTTTAAATAAACTATTATTAAACGGCTTCCTAAGTCAAGTTCAAATAACCTTTCTGGTTTTAATTAAATTAACTAATTTCATTCAAGTTCTTATGCTAATTTACCAAAACTTGTTAAGAAGAAGTTTGTTCTTATAATGTTTAAGGTTGGAGTGATTATTCAGGCTTTTAGTTTGAGTCTTATTAGTTTTATTTTTGCTTTTATTCTTCTTTGATTTAAGCTTATTAAATAATCCCAGTGACAACTTATTTTTGTTAATTATCTAAATTTTATATTTCTTTTAGCTGGCTATTACTTGAATATTGACTATATGCTTTTTTTATTTTATTTCATTAAAAAGGTTTAATTCCAGCTTATTTTGCTTATTCATCTGTCATCTCGTCCAAATCTTATAAGTATTCTACTCCAAATTCATTCAGCTTATTAAATATATCCTAAGCTTACTACTGGATATTGAAAACTTTTCTAATGAACTTCTCCAAATTTAAATCTTCCATTTAGGTTTTAATAAAATTAGAGAAGAATACTTTTATTATTATTGACAGCTTTAAAAGCTTAAAGTGTGCTTAATTTCTTAAACGTAGTAGTTTAATTTTAATAATAACTTTTATTTTATTTAATCTTCTGCTGTATCATTTTAAATTGTTTGATAAATAAAACAATTAAAAATATTTAAACTCATAGTCTAATCTATTTTTTTCTACATTTATGTCCGTTTACAAGACGAAAATAATATATATAAATTTAATTTTTATTATTTAAGCAAATAACTGATTTTCCTTTTATTTCAATTACTTGAAGGAAAAATAAAAAAGCTTTTTTTCAAAATAATTGCATTCAATATATTTAATTTTTTTGATTATCTTGTCATTATCAGATTTATTTACTTTTTCTAAAATATTTACATTGCTTTATACTTAGGATTTTTCGAGTTACCTGATTAGATACTTTCTGATTTGATTATTTAAGTTTCATTATATCCCATAATTTTTACAGAATTTATTTTCAAGAATCAGAAGCTTATCAATTATTTTGAAGATTTTTTCTATGAAACTAATATCCTTTCTTTAGTTTTTTAACAGCACTCTTAATTTCATCTATATATCTACTATTTACCTTTAATCTTTTATTCAGTTTCTTTCGCATTTATTTCTAATTCTTCATTATTATCTGTTAATTATTTTAAATTTTGCTTCTGCGAATAAGTGATAGATTTCTATTTTATTTAATTGCCTAGTTCAAGAGACATTTAGATTTCGATATTGAGGTTATGATATTTTTTACTTATGGTGCTATTATGCATTATTTATTATCTTACTTCTTATTCTTTAGCATCTTCTTATATTTTGCTTTACTTTGATATGATGCTCGAAATTTATTTTTTCAATCTTAACTTTTTTTAAATTATGAATAATTTACTTGGAATGTTTGAGGACAGTTTACTCTCCTTAGCTATTTATTCTGAACAGCCTATAAATGGAAATAGCTGTGATATTCTGTTAAAAAGTTTTTCAAGCAGAAATCATTATGAGTAAGCATCATAATCTTATACTAAACATTAGTCGAAAAGTAGATTACTATCAGGATGAGCTCTCTTAAAGATCTTAATCCAATAAATTTTCTCTTTAAGATTTAGAAATATATTTAATCTACTGCTCCTGCCATTTTTTGATTATATCCCATACACTTATGATCTATTTATGTTCTTAAATATAATGAATTTAAAAGAATTAATTAAATTTTTTATAAACTCTATTAGATTTTACTCTTAAACTGATTATTAAAATGAATTTAGGGCTGAAAGAAATTTCTATTAATTAATTAATTAAAATTTAATATGTTTTTACCATATTTCATATAGGTAATAAAAAATGTTTTACAACTTCCATTTCAACAATCTTGATTCTTTTTTCTATATTAATTCCTTTTTTCGCTTGCTCACTAACCAAATTGTTTCAATATCTCTTACATTTGTTCATCATTTTGATCTAAAATTTAGTTTCTTCTGCGAAGCAACTTTGAATGAAAATATTTAATTCTTTAGTCAATTTATTAAAGTAATCTTCGAGCAGGGAAGTTAATATTAATGTAATTTTGGTTGTAAGTTATAAGTTTAAGTAAATCGTAATTCTTGAAATCTTTAAATTCATCTATTAAATCTGGCAGATCTTCACATTAAGATATGTTAATAGGTATCTTATTCTCCACAAATGCAAATTTCAGGGTGTTTTATTTAATAGTGTCTTTATTACAAATCATAATAAAAGTTGTAACTAAAAGTCCTTAATTTGTAAATTGATACTATTTCTCTAATCATTGTCTTGTTTAATATTGTGTAAGTTGGAAATTTCTGTTAGTCAATGTTATTATCTTATTCTTCAAAATAAATGCTTGTGGTAGACATCGCACTCATCCTTCCTATTGCATCTTAATAAAACTTTTATTCTAATTTATTTCAAATTTTGTTTAAATATTATTTGCTGTTACTAGCATCTTAAAGGTCTATTTGAAAATGTTAAGTCATTTATTTTAAATTCTTTAAATATATAAGGTTATTACTCTTTGTTTTGTTAAAAAGAAATGCTACATCAGAGTTGGATCCGTTTAAGATTCAGTGTAAAGTTTTATATAGAAATTGAAGAACCTCATTGCAATGTAATATTAAAAGGTAACCAATTCAAGTCAATAAAGCAAGATTCATTAAAAGTTTAATTAGGACTTTGTAAAGTATATCTTGCTACTTTTCTTTAGCTAGTGGTTATATCATGTTTTATTTTTTTTATACCCCGAAGAATAGCCCAAGGAATTACTTCTGACCCATACTCTACCTTTGGTAGTCTAAATGTTCAAAAAATCTATTTAAAGTTCAAAGGAGTAATAATTTGATATTTAGATAATTTTTAAATAGACTCACTCACACATTTTTTGTACTTCATCGAAACTTCTTAACAATGAGTTTTATAATTTTCATTTTCATTAATAACATATCCTAGATAAGTGACATTTTTTTATATTTAAATTTGCTAATTATTTAATTTTATATTGAAGTCTAACTTTTCGTGCTTTTAGTTCTTACTTTTAAAGCAGATATATTCACATTTTTCAGCATTTATTGTCAATTTAACTCAACCAAATACTTCGCATGTGGCCTAAATTAATTAATTCATATTATCTTCATTAGATAGCAATAACAAATCATCTGCCCAAGCTTTAGAAACAAATAAACGTCCACAAATTTTAAAGCCAAGTTGTTTTTTAAATGTTTCTAAATATCTAATTACAATGTCATAGAAGATAATAGAGAGAACTGGACCATGTGAACTTCCTTGTAAAACTCCGTTGGTATAATTCAAATTTCTTGATAATGTTCCATCCAAAAGAAATCTAACGTCTAGATGTGAGTAAAATGATTCAAGACAATTTATTAAAGCAAGAGGAAACTTAATTCTACGTAAATGTCCAAATAGAAAGTCCCTGCTAATGGTATCAAATATTTTTTCTACATCTATAAGAGCAGCAAGAAGATGTTTTCCTCTTCCTCATCTCCTGTGTAAAAAAGATGTCTATTTAAACTTTTAATTTTTAATTGAAGTTGCAATTGATTTATTGTTGTTCTTTTCGTATCTACTGGCTTTCCTTTAATAATAATAATAACTAATACGTTTTCATTATATTTTCATTTAGGTAATAAGTAAGTTTAGTATATCTCCTGATAATTACCTTGCTCCGTGTCTGCTTTATCTTCCTCTTCATCATCATTGTAGCTTCCGAAGCTTTCTTAGTTCAATATTTCTTATAAAGATTCGTCATTTTGCTAAACAATTAAATTTCTTCTTCGAAGTAGCTTTTTATGGAAGCATTTTATTCTAAATCTATCTGTTCTAACTATTTTCGGGTTGAAATTTTGATTAAGATAATTTTAATTACAAGTCACAAGTTTGAGTAACCATAGTTTTAGAAATCTTTAACTTCTTCAATCAATCTTTTAGATTCACATTGTTCAATATGTTCGAATGCATCCAATCTCCACAATTGCAAAATTCTGAATGCTTTATAATGTCTTTCTTCAAATTATATTAAAAACTATAACAGAAAGTTCTTAGTTTGCATATTGAAATTATGTCTCTAGCTTTGTTCTTGTTAAGTTTTGCATATGTATAATAAGGAAACTTTTCTGTATCGTTTTAAATTTCTCCAAAGTAAAGGCTTGTTGTAGACATATTACCGAATCACTTTATCTTGGTATAATTTCTATGATATTAAAGCTTTAGATTCTTTGATAATTAATTGCTTTCATTAGCGTTTCCTAAATCCATTTAAAAGTATTTGGAAAATTTCTAAAGATGTTGAAAATAGTCTAAGTTATCACTCTTAGATCTATTAAAAGAAAAGTAATATCCGAATCAGGTTGTAATTAAGTTTCTTATTTATTTTGATACAGAATTTTGTATATTTAATTGCAATGTAATATTCAAATGCCAATCAATTTAGATCTATGAAATAAGATTCATTAATGTCTAGTTCGGACTTTGTAAGGCCTATCTTGCTACTTTCTTTAGCTTGCACGAATATTACTTTTTATTTTTTTAAATTCCATGAATGATAACTCTAGGAATTACTTCTGAACCATTTCTACTTTTGAAAGAATAAATTATCGAAAAATCTGTTTATAATTTGATGGTGTTGATAGTGAACTAAAGTTTAAAAGTCTTGCAATACCTGGAATCTCAACCAGTTTCTTGCTACCATTTTTTAACGTGGATGGATACCACGACCGAGTTTTTTACGTGAAGATAACCATTAAAAATATTCGGAGTTTCCTGCAAATAATTTTCTTTTATAAATTCCTGTTTCAGTAATATAGAGTCTATTGAGCGTCCTTCACGTTCTTAATTGTTCTTTTAGTTACATTTGCTTTCAGCCACCACAATTTTTCAATAAATGTCAACTAGACTTGCAATACCAACATTGCTTGATTTATCTTTTCAAAGGTTTTTTCTAAAATATTTTTTTTAAAGCTGATGAATTCCTTTTATTAAATTTTGGTTAATGTTTTCATCTTACTGTTTTTCTTGAACATTTTTTTAAATGAATTCCTTTTCAATGATCATGTATTAATTTTTTTAAGGTTCGTTTGAGACTATTAATTAATTTTAACTATAAGGGTTAGAGTCATCTTTAATTAGAGGAAATGTTTCCTCAAATTAAAGAAAATAAAAGTTTTTATATTCAATACTCAACTGTACATGTCTTCATTTGAATCAATTTCAAACTGAGATAATTCTTCTTTCTCTTCAATAAGCTCATAGAATTGTTCTTCCATCTTCTTGTAATTTTTCTCCAGCTTCTCTAAACAAATTCTAAGGTCATTGTTGTCCTTTTAGAGCTATTTATTCTGTTACTATTAATTACCAAGATCCTGTTTGATTAGTGTCACATTTGAATCATCTAATATCAGCTTCTTTCTATAAATACCTCCAAAGTAGTTACAATATAGCCTTCTCGATGTTCCAAATTATTTACGGTGCTACTCAAGCACTCTTCTTCACTTCGGACATTACCTCCAAAAATGTCCAGCCTTTTGACAACAATAGCAACGTTTTATTAAGGGCTTGAATTAAAATTTTTATTCTGTTTACATTTTTTCAATTTCCATCTTTTCTGATTGAAGTTAGTTTTTTTTATTGGTAATCGAATTTCTTCTTTAATTTTCTATTGATTTGCTTCTAGGTTTTTTTCTAATAGTTCAAATTAGAAAGTTAAGGCTTCAATTTAAAACTAAACTTTACTTACCAAGTCTTGATCTTCCTTTTTTCTATCTTAAAAAAGAAGCCGTAGATTCAAGTTTTCCGCCTTCAGGATCTATATTTCGGTATTCATTTTCTCAATTAATGAATAAAGCTAAATAATGTCTTGCTCGTGGGGTTTCTCAAGCTTTTTCAGTTTGCTAGGAAATTCCATATTTCTCAATCCTTAACAAGAGTAGACTTATCTTTTTTGAATTCTTGGTTCTTGTTAGTTAACTGAGACTTAAGATTGATCTTTAAGGTTAGAATTCAAGGTTTAGATTCCCGGGTTTTTTTCCATTTTTTTTCGTTTGAGACTATTAGTATAATTATTATTCCGTTACTAAATTATTCTGCATTAACTAACGTCTAATTATTAATAATTTATTATTTTGATCATCTATGAGTTTTATTAATTTGATTCTTTTTGGTTTCAAATTATTTCTTGATACTCAGAAATTTTATTTTTCATTTAGTCGAGCTATAAAAAAGTTCTGAATTCTCTTCATATTACCTAGATTCTTCTGAGCTGTTCCTATCATAATTTTACCTTCTGATGAAGAGCTCAATTTCTCTTCTAGTTGCTTTTATTTCAACAATTGTTTCGCCGCTTTGCTTTTTGCGTTTCTAGTTTAGTTTTTGGCAAGGTGAATGGATTGTTCCATCTTTTGATGGTATTATGATTTTATATTTAGATAGTTGCAAATAGCGCCATTTGCGCATTATCTATACTTCTGACAGATTTCATTGCAGTGAGATTTACAGTATTAATATCATTAATTTGTGTCCCAAGTATGTTATATTATTAGATTTTTTAGTCTTTATGCTATTCAAGTAATTTTCAAGTTAGAATCATTTTTACTTTCATTTTTCTTTAAAAAACAGATATATTCGCACTTTTCTGCATTGAAAGATAATTCTACTCAACTAAAAGCTTTGCAAGCTGCTTAAATCAATGAATTCATGCTTATTTCATCTGAAATTAGGATTAAATCATCCGTCCAAGCTTTCGTAGTAAAAATGCGACCACATATTTAAAGCCGTACTTTTTTGATAAGTTTCATTGTATCTTATAACAATATCATAGAAAATAATAGCAAGAACTGGTCCATGTGAATCCTTTATAAAACTCAGTTGTTATAGAGTAAATTTCTAGAAAGGGTTCCATCTAAAATAAATCTAGCATCCAATTATTTATAAAAAGATTCAAAGCTATTAATTAATTTTAGACTTAATTCTTCTTAAATAGTCAAAAGTGATCGTCTATCAATAGTGTCAAACATCTTTTCTACATCTATAAGATTTGTAATAAGTTTTTTCCTTTCCTCATCTTCTATGCAAATCTATAATTTGCTGCAAAGTAAATACATGAAGCATAGTTTAATTGTTTTTACTTTTGTGAGGGATGTATAATTCTACGCTAATTAACATACTCATAAAGTCTCTAAGTTAATAGTTTGTCCTAAATTTTTAGAATTATGCTAATAATCCTTATAGATAAGACTCTTAGTATTTTTTAACAAAATCACAGTTTAAAAATATTGTCAATCTTTTTATTGCATGCTTTTATCTCTTCCTAATCAATATCCTTATGCTTATTGAAAACATTATTTCCTCAATTGTTTATAAAATGAGAAAATCCTTCCGAATCAAATACATATTGTTGCGCTTCTTTGGATATAAAATTTTCCTTGCTTATTTAAACATTTTAGGTGGAGTTTTGTTCATTTCTTCTCTATTATTTTTAGCTTTTTTTGAATTACTAGTAATTCCTTTTATATCTACTAAATATTTTAGTTTGTTCTTAAGTTAATTTTATTACTATCTAAGTTGA
Organism: Loxodes magnus; assembly: GCA_946699065.1. NCBI lineage: Eukaryota > Ciliophora > Karyorelictea > Loxodida > Loxodidae > Loxodes > Loxodes magnus. Next base: position 129,786 of record CAMPDV010001060.1, read on the forward strand.
TCTTCCTTATTATTCTAAGATCTATTAATAAGCTTTTTGTGCTTATTTGTTAGCATTAAACCTTTAAATTAAGGATGTGGTAATCTATAAAAATTATTATTTAGGCGAGCTTATCCAAAAACCTTATCTGCATTATTTGTTAGGACATGCTTGTAGTTATATTGTTCATCCATATTATTTTCATTTATCGCTTCAAAAATTTTGAGCGTCCATCAAATTTAGCTTCGTAATCAAATCTTACTTCTAAATTCTAGATTTCATTAATCTTAAAAACTCTGGGAGCAAGTATCGGAATATTTCAGTTAATATTTAGATATGTAAATTAAGTAACATCGGAAAATGATCTGTATCAATTCCACTGCATTATATAACTTTGAACTCAGAAGTCTAGTTAATGCTAATATGATAGCTGACTATAACATAATCGTTGCAATATGCTTAATTATTAACATGACTTCTAAAAGTATCCAAATTTTAATCGTTTAATATTTGCATATCATAATCTTCAATGTTGCGGTCTCTTAACATTGTCCTGGCTTTCTCTTTAAGTCCTTTAATAATTATATAATTTTTATAAAGTCTAGACATTTAATGATAAAGGCTTTTTAATAATTAAATATGCTAAATTTCTTTTTGCTCTATTTATACTTACGCATACTATATTTTCAATTTCGAAAAGTCTTTGCTGTTAAAATAAATATTCGTCATTATTAAGTACTCTTTTAGAAGATAGATAAAAATTTAATTTTCTTAAAACATTTTAATTAATGCTTTTTTACTGATGTCAACTAATTTTCATTTTGCGAAACTTGAATAACAAAATTTTAAATCTTTTATAATTTATAAATAATAATAAATAAATAAGATTTATAGAGTGTATAGCACTCTCGATGGTGCGCGGCTCTTTAACTTAATTTATTGCTAATAAAAATTTCTCATAGGAAATTTCCTCCAGAACTTCACTCCCTTGGAAATTCTATCTTCTAATAGGGTATTGGTCGGAGTGAGGCAAGAAACCTAATCGTTTGGCATCTTTCATCAACCGTTAATCAATCCTCCAGTTCTTTTCTACTTGGCTCATGCCAAGATTCTTGCTCAGTTCGTCGCTCCTTGAGTACATTCTGGTACTTAAGTTTAAATTAATCTCAGCTGAGGATTGCTCCTCCATATTTAAAATATATATAATAAAAATAAACTATTAGATATTTAACGTTTAGTAATATTGTGAAGTAAAAACATAATTACTTGAAGCGTCACGTAAAGTACGCTAAAAATAAAAGTTCATATTCCTCAAATCTCTTAGTTTCAACCATGTTTCCCAATCACAGATTTCTTTATCGCATCTCTCTTCATTGAAGGAATTTATTTAGTTTTCTTATTATTAAAATTAAACTACTACGTTTAAGAAATTAATCACACTTTAAGCTTTTAAAGCTGCCAATAATAATAAAAGTATTCTTCTCTAATTTTATTAAAACCTAAATGGAAGATTTAAATTTGGAGAAGTTCATTAGAAAAGTTTTCAATATCCAGTAGTAAGCTTAGGATATATTTAATAAGCTGAATGAATTTGGAGTAGAATACTTATAAGATTTGGGCGAGATGACAGATGAATAAGCAAAACAAGCTGGAATTAAACCTTTTTAATGAAATAAAATAAAAAACGGATATAGTCAATATTCAAGTAATAGCCAGCTAAAAGAAATATAAAATTTAGATAATTAACAAAAATAAGTTGTCACTGGGATTATTTAATAAGCTTAAATCAAAGAAGAATAAAAGCAAAAATAAAACTAATAAGACTCAAACTAAAAGCCTGAATAATCACTCTAACCTTAAACATTATAAGAACAAACTTCTTCTTAACAAGTTTTGGAAAATTAGCATAAGAACTTGAATGAAATTAGTTAATTTAATTAAAACCAGAAAGGTTATTTGAACTTGACTTAGGAAGCCGTTTAATAATAGTTTATTTAAAATTTAAAAAGCAGCAAAGAATTTGAAAGCAAAGATTATAGCACACTTAAAAAAAAAGAAACATAAACGATTGATTAGCAAATTTTATAAGAAAACGAAACAGCTTCATTAGTATAATCAAAAATAGTATAGTCTGATAAGCAAGAGTAGGAATAAAGTAAAGTAGTAGAGATAGACGAAAACAATGTTACTTTAGAAAACTTAAGTTAGTTCCTACCTTATTTTAAAAATAAAACTAAAACTTAATAAGAAAATATCTTAAAAGGTTGGATATAATAAGAAAAGTACGAAATTTTTTAGATCTTCTGCTAGCATAATTCCTACTTTGAGTAAGATGAAGAACATAATAAAAGTAAAAAATGATTATAAACTTTACTGAAAAAAAGTTAGTTTGATAAATGTAATGAAGAACTTAAAAAGATTGCGAACAAAAATTTTATTAGCAGTATGCATTTATGATTGACGATTTGTAAGTAGTTTCAATAAATTAAATCTCCTGTAAGTCAAAATTCGCTTAAGAAGAGTCTATAAGATTTTACAGAAGAGTGTCCTACAAACTGTAAAGAGTTATTTGAAGATCTGATTTTATATTACGAAAATGAAGATTTCTAATAAGTTCTATAGTATTTAATTGATATTTGAAACGTTTCCAGTTGATTTTATGAACATATATCAGGATTGATTTATGAAGAATAGCCTTAACTGCTTAATTAATGAAATCTATTAATTCTAAAGTAGTAATTTTAATATTACTAAATAAAAGAACTAGAAGAAATCTTTTATTATCAAATCCAATAAAATTACATAGAATCCTCTAAAAGGCTTCTATCTTTAATGATGAATTAAGAGCATTCTGAAGTAGCCTTCTAGCTTTATAACTAATTTGTAAATCTAAATCCTAGCTTTAAAAAGAATTTAAAGGAGGAATAAATATTTCTAATTAAAACTCCAAAAGAGATTCAAGGCTAAGTATAAAGCATATTTTAAATTCTAAGTAACTAAAATAAATTAACTGAGTAGTAGCAAAGAGAGTATCAGCTTTAATTCAAGGAATCTTGCTCTATCATCTTATTTGAAGACTAGGAGTTATTTGAAGAACTCCACAATCATTTTATTATTAAAAACGATTTTTACTCAAAAATTGAAAAACCTAAAAGCTAATTAAGCTAAAACTCAGAAAGCTTAAGAGAAATTCAAGCAATTCTAAAGCCTTAAGAATAGAAACTAACAATGACTGACTTTATGACTGTTTATCCTGATTTAAAAATAGAAGACTTGGAGATAAAAATTGTTGAAGAGTATGGAGAAAGCAACCAACTTGAAGTAGAATAACTCTAAATTTTACTTTTCGAATATATTAAAAAGAATATAAGTTTCTCCAAATTAATTACTGCTCTTTCTAAAAAGAATTATCAAATCCCGTTAACAATAATATAGTTGTTCCAGTTTTTAATGAGCATTTCAGACTAATATTTACGAATTCTCTTGTGTATCTCTTGCTCAATGTTCATGCCTATTCCTTTATTATCTTATGAGGTTGAATCTAACTAGAGGAAAGAATAAGTTTATCCTGAGCTTTTCTATGTCTTTGAAAAATATAAATCTGTCTTAACCTTTAAGCTTCAGAATAATCCTAACAAAGGACCTACAGGATGTACATCTTTAATAAACTCTATCTTTAATAGAGATTTTGAGAAACATAGCAACAGACTAACTAATTATGGAAGCATCGAAATCTAGTTTGATTATAATTTTGCTGTTCCCATGTATATTCCAGTAGCAGATGCTCATGGATACTAATAAGTGGAAGTATTATAAAAGTGATACAGCTTGTTTGATATATTTATCATCCATATTCTTGATAATGAAGAAGACAAAAATCTACTTTAAAGCTAAATAGCCAAGATTACATAAGACAATAGAGAAGCCTTGGTAATTGTCATTGTCCACTTTTAAAATTTAGAAAATGGTAATTTTTAACTGGAATAAACGAAAGAAAATGTTTACGAAATTAAAATTTAGAAGTATGAAAAAATAAAAGAATAAGCAAAAACTAACTTGAAAGATTAAATTTATGAAATTATCTAATAAAATATTAAAGAGTTTTAACAATATAAAGGAAACTATGATGAACGTTTATCTTCAATGAGATTATTTGTTCAAGCCATTTAAGTATATTAGATCAGTTTTAAATTTAATTTTGATTTAATAGAAAAGCTTATGAGATTAGTAAATAATTCAGTTTAGAATGGTGGGATTTCAAATTTATTACCTTGCAATAAAAAAATGACTAAGATTTGTAAACTATAACTAAAACTCTTTAATGAAATAGAAATAAAATGTAATGAAAATAAGTTAATACAAGAAAATCTATAGAAGTATAAAAACTAACTTAAGTTTTAAGAATAATCTGAAATTATTAAACTATTTATAGAAATTATAAATTCTTAGAATTTTTTTGTAGTTACTAATATAATCTCTAAGCTACTAAAAGAACTTCTAGATTAACAACTTCAACCTCTTTACTAAAGTAGAACTAAGTTAAGAGATTAGTTTCAAATGCAAACTTTAGATATCTAATAAAAATAAGAAATAACTGAAAAGATAAAGGACTTGACAATTTAAATTGAATAAAATAGATTTAGTTTGGAATTTGTTATAAGAGAAATATATTATCTCGCAGAAAACTCTTAGCTAAACTCTATAAATATAAAAGTAAATAAATAAGAATCAAAGAATTATTATATTTAATTAGCTAAGCTTCTAATCAATTAGGGATAACCTTTTGAAATAATAGACGGTAATAACTTATAATTTGTTTCTGATGTTTATGATGTTATACACTAGTTTGATTAAGATTATGGGCTTATTGTGAGTGTCATAGGACCTCAGTCGTCAGGAAAATCTCTTTTACTTAACTTTTTGTTCGGAACTTAGTTTCTTTCAGCTGCAGGAAGATGCACTAGAGGAGTCTATGGATCTTTATTAAATGTTAAAAGTGACCATAGTTCTAAGTACAAGAAAATTTTACTTCTAGACACTGAAGGAATCTTATCTGCTGAAGGTAGAGACGATCAGTTTGATAGAAGAATAGTGTTTTATATAATGTGTGTATCTCATGTAGTTTTAATATGTAACAAGGGTGAAATGAACAAATAAATGGCTGAAGTAATAAAACTTGCAATGGATGCAATCTCTTCACTTAAAGAAAATATAATCTAAAGGCCAAGCGTAAATATTATAATGAACATGTAAACTACAATTAATGAATAAGCAATGGAGGAAAGTATAAAAGGAATTATACAAGCTATTTAAGATATAGAGGAAACTAAGATAGGAAATAAGAGAGAGTAGGGAAAATAGTAATTTAAGATAGTTTGAAATAACAAAAGAAAATGTCTTTATTCTTCCTTTTGCTTTTGATAGATTTGGTGAAGGTAATTTACTAGTAAATAGACCTTCATTTGATTTTTCTAGATTATTAGAACCTCTCAAATTCAAAATATTTTAGAAAATAAATCAGTTAGAGTTTGAAAAAAAGTAAAACATTATCTGAATGATTTAAATTTGCTTCTGAGTAATGAACTTTTACTTAAGCGTTTAAAGAAATTTACTTAATTTGCTAGTTTGAAAGAGAAAATAATAAAAGCTAAAGCTGATTGAAAAGTAACAATATTTGATTCAAGAATATCTTGAGTCCAAGATTGAGAGAACGAAAAAAAAAATAACCTAATTAATTTAAGAAGAGCTAAGTAAATACTAAGGAACTGCTTTAATATAATTAGATATAGTAAATATGGAAATTAAGCAAAAAATGGATTAAAAGGTATATAAAATTTAGCAAATATTATTAAAAGAATATGATAATTACTGCAGAAATGAGGCATATAAGTCAATATTTAAGAGAAAATAATAGAATCTAGCTCATTAATTAGATTCATTGTTGAAATTAGCAATGACATTAGCTTTTTAATGATATATGTTAAAATTTACCAATGAAAAAGTAGAGGTTATAGTAAATGCGAAGTTAGAAAAATCGATTAAGTAAATAGAGAAATAAAGTGATTTTTAAGATTAAGAAGCAAAATAGCAATTTACAATAGCTTGAAACAAAATATTGAAAACAATTGAGCGAATTCTTAAGTAATCTGATACTATTTTAGAAGAAGTATTTTAGAAAGTCCCAAAGTTTATATTAAGTAGATTAATCTGAAAATAAGTACAAAAATGAAAAGGAAATGAAATAGCTCTTTTAAAAAATACTAGG